>MPUH01001557.1:0-12941 GCA_001970955.1 Stentor coeruleus | reverse complement strand
ATATTAAATTATAATCCTGAATTAAATAAAAGTGTTTTCTGGATGAAATAAGTCAATATAGTATTGACAAATATTCGCTTGACAGTGTGTGCAAATTAATTTTTTTTAATTTAGAAAATGATAGAATATTTCCTTTTCGGCTAAATAATAATTTTTTTTAGTCTAGAAAAATTATAAGAGATATTTACTTTTTGGCTAATGGTGAAATTTTCTAGCTAACAAATAAAGTTAAGAAGAGTCTGTTAAATGTAAAGGCTTAGTAAATACATTAAAAACATACTATAGTAAGAATTATCATATTTCTACATATATACCTCATAATCTCCTCTGAATTTATTAAATTACATTACATATTTTAATAAACTTTTACTTTAACACAAAAATATATCCTAAACCCATACAATCTATTATAATCTCATATATAAAAATTCACTATAAAATCTCATACCTTTTTAATCTAAACTTAACCATAACCTCTGATCATTCACATAATAGCAAATATCTATTAAAAAAAATTATCTAATAACATAATAAACTCTAATGGAGACAGAAATCAAAAAAAATCTCCCTGCAACTATCCTTCCTTGTTATTTAGATACATCAAGGAGCCAAGAAGATAATCAACTAAACAATAATAACAACAAAAACAATGTTGAAATCTCAATAGTAAATGCACCATTAGAAGAAGGTTTTATAGAAAGTTCAATGAACTCCAATTCAATATCCGAATCCCACTCAAGTTCCAGTTACTCAGCAAGTCAACCAGAAACTAAATGCCCATTAAAAAACACTTTAAACCCTGAAATTACCCCTGAAGAAGAAAAAGTTTTCATCTCAGAATTTATATGTGGTATTTGCCAAGAACAAAAGCTAAACCCCGATCTTTTTACTCAAACCCTCTGTTCGCATCTTTTCTGTAAAAACTGTATAACCGAATACCTAATAATTCGAATTTCTGAATCAAATGTCCTAAAAATGCCATGTCCTCATCATGAATGCCCATCAGAGCTCTTAGAAGATGACATCATAAAACTCCTCCCTGAAAAACTCTATCAAAAATACCAAATCTTTAAAAGAAATGAAGAACTCAATAACTCACCTTTTCTCCGATGGTGTCCAGCCCCAGATTGCACAGGTTATGATATAGGAAATATGTCAAAAGATAAACTTATTTGTAATGCTTGTGGGTATAAATATTGTTACTATTGTTCAGAACCTTGGCATACAAATTCTAAATGTAAAGAAATAAACGATAAAGAACTCGATAAATGGGGTAAAAAAAACAATGTCCGATATTGTCCTAACTGTAGAAGAAAAGTAGAAAAAAACTATGGTTGCGATCATATGACTTGTGTAAAATGTAATTACGAATGGTGTTGGCTTTGTGGGGAAAAATACAGTGGCGGGCATTATGCTTATTGCGAAATTATAAGACAACGTAAATGGAACAAGCCGATGATGGAAATTTTAGGTATGGTTTTTGCGTTTTTAGTCCTGATATTTTTACCTGTTGGGGCTTTTATTAATATAGCCCATCAAGAAGCTGAGAATACAACTTTTGTTAAGTTCAAAAAGCTTTTGAAAATAAAATGGCTCAGTTATAGCATCGCTGGACTTTTTGGTATTATAATTTTACCTATATATTGGTCAATTGGCCCATTTGCATTATCAATAGGAGTGTGTTTTAACACAATAAAAGGTTTTGATTGTTTGGGTTGTTGCGTTTTTATACTTGCCTTCTTTTTTGGCATTATGCTAGCACCAATTGCTGTTGTTTTATGTATTGCTGCTGCTGCGATTATAACTATTGCTGGGTTGGTTATGTTAGGGATTAAAGTGTATATTTTGATGAGAAGATGTTGTGAACCAGGGTATTTTAGGCCTAGTGGAAGGTATGGGAATTTATAGATTTAATAATTTTATGTATGATTAAATAGATTGAATAAAGTTTAGAATTAAGAAAAGGAGTTTTTTGGAAATAATATGTCACAAGGGATAATTCGTTTGAAAAAAGTTAAAGTCACGCCTAAGAGAAATGCATCGATTATTAAGAAAAATACTTTAGAAAAAAAACTTAGGGTGAGGTTTGAGGATCAGAAACCAATTGAAACTATTAAAAATTTGTCTCAAGACATTGACCTTATAAGTTTTGCTATTGACTCTTATTTTCCACTTAAGCCAGACCAATCAACCCTAACGTTCACAACCAGGGCTTTGAACTTGAAAAAACATATCACAACTTCTAATACAATTCAAAAGTCTTCAAAATTTTTAAATGAAAATAATCAATGTATTCATTGCAAACATATGCATATAAGATCTTTAGACCAAACAACAAATGATAGCTCAAGTAATGAAAGGTTTATCAACACAACAAAGCGGAATTCTTTACAAAATAACGATAAAATAATATCTAAAGAAGATTATCAAAGACAATTAGCATCAGATGAAATTATATCTCATCTGATAATTAATAAAAATGAAGTTCATGATTTAGATATGAAAATTGTCAAAAAAGGTAGGATTTTCAAACCCCAAGGCTTGGAAAGTCTCTCTAGTTTAAAAACACACCCGGAAGAAAATAGAGAAAAAGAATGTATTTCGCCTAAGATAATCAAACAAACAATACCTTTTAGAAAAATGNAACACACCCGGAAGAAAATAGAGAAAAAGAATGTATTTCGCCTAAGATAATCAAACAAACAATACCTTTTAGAAAAATGAATAAAAAACATAAGAGGAAGATAGGAAAAGATATTATAATTTCGGCGTAAATTTAAAAACATGTAAATATTTGGATTTTAATATAGGTTTTTAGGTGTTGAAAATACTTATTTGATTTAAAAAGATGGGTTTTGAAGATTTTTGATAATCAGATGTATAATTGTAAATTTATTAATGAAAATAATAATAAATAAGAATTTTGTATATCTGTATACAAAATCAAAAAGCCGAGTATTCATTTAATCATAGGGATAAAAAAATTAAACATTAATTCTTTATGAAACTCCCACCCTAATATTTTAAACATACTCTAAACAACATTTAAAAATACAGCTCTCTATACTGGATTGCACTTCCTAGTCTCCACACAAGTTCTTTAAGCTTTCTCTGTGCATTGAGGTTTTTATTAATAATCATCTTTGCTTCAAAAATCTATATATTTTTTACCTTCTCTTCAATTTTTTCATTTCTCATATCAAATCCATTTAAAATATTCTCCATAGTAATTCTCATTTTTGGTATTTCAACACTCTTATCACCATCATCCAAAGGCATAAACTCCATCTCATCAAGTCCTAATTTCTCACACAAATTTACTTTCGGTTTATTTTTCGGTGTATATTCAATATGCACCCAATCATCTTTTTTAGTATCATCTTCAAGATACGACGAATATCTCGCCCTTTGTCCATTTTTTTTTACCCAAGGATTTCTCATTTGCCCAATAACCAAAGATGAACTCCTGTTAATATTTCTTTCAATTTTTATCATGTTTTTATGACTATGGAAAATCGATTCTTTTGGATCTTTATCAAGAACCGACGACCAAAGCTTACGATTTTGTTTTTTTATTTCTGACTCATTTTGCATACTAATCAACACCGCTGTATCTTTTCTATTAAAATTCCTATTTTTTTCTTGATTGTATTCTAAATCACTAGAAACACTTTCAGTATATAAACTGTTATCTTTTTTCAATGAAACTTGATTATATAAATCCAAAACATGAATTTTACCTTCATTTAGTTTTATCTTTCTAACTTTAGCTATTGACCAAGTTTCATCTTTTATATCAGGAAACTCATTGATTACTTGTAGAAACTCAAACTTTTTAAGTAAAAACAATTGGGATTCTGTTGAAGCTATTGTAGCAGTTGAGTCTCTTGGTAAGTTTTCAATGATTTCAATCTCCCCAAAATAAGACCCTTGAACATATGTTCTAAACACAACATTGTTTATTGCTTTTAAATGAACCCTACCACTTTTTATAAAATAAACTTCTTCTGCAGCTTCACTTTCTTGGTATACGATATCATTAAAAGTAAAAACAGACGATTTTAGCAATGGAACAACTTGATTTATAAAACATGTTGGTTTTTCTTTGAAAAAAAGTATCGACTCGACAGTTTTTTTATTAAAATAATCCAAAATCTCATCTCTAAGATTAGCCGGGATTTCATTTAATAATTGTGTATGGTCTAAAGTTACATGAATATTCCTTTTAAGATTGATTTTCAAATTTTTTTTCATCCTTTCAAAAAGTGGGCCAGGGAGTTTTATAGCTTTAGCGAACTCACTGATCCCGTTTAGTTTTTCTTTGATTGCCAGTTTGATTTTATCTTTATTTGTAACAAAGGAACATAACCCTGAGATAATGTAAGAATAAAGTCCTGCACCAAATCCCATGAGTAAAATTGAAAAAACCTTTTCACCGTTGGTTAATGGGTAGATATCCCCATATCCAATTTTTGTTAGAGTTGTGAATACAAAATAAATACTAGCGATATATCTATCAAATACTGTAAGGTTATCAATGTTATAACGAATAATCCAAGTGTTAGGGTCTGTTTCATCAATTTTGGCGATGTAATACCAGAAACACCCTGAGACATGTACTGATATTATAAAAGCTATAATGAAAATAAACATCCGAGCATAGTTGAATGAGAGTTTTGCCCATAGGAAAAATGTTTCTAAATAATTACCTCTAAAAAGCTGAAGGGTTTTTAAAATACGGAGCAATCGGAGCATTTTGTATAGTCGACTTACCCGTAGTATGCGAATAAACCGGTTATATGAAATTTTTGTTGAGGATTCCGGAGAGGATGTGTATAAAAACTCTAAAGGAACTGAGGATATTAAATCAATAAAAAACCAAGATTTTATATATTTTTTCGCTATGATTTTCCTTGAAGTTACGGTTTTTCCAGCCATATCAGCATAAGCACTATTAAATGTTATAAGAATATCCAATAAGAAAAAACTGTCTATTGTCCCATCTAAATATAACCAATTTTCATTATACAACACAAAACTTAACTGATAAGGCAAAACTGTAGCTGTATATAAAGTTAAGAAAATCATTATTGCATTCCAAACAGCTTTGAATTTAGAGTCTGGAAAAATTAATATTTTTGTACTTATTGACATAGATTTTGAAATTGAATCATCATATATAACTTCTGTACCTTTTACAGCCCCATATATCCTGATATCTTTATTTAGTTTATTGAACTTCCCTATAACTTTTGCAACATTACGTACCTTTGACCATAAATAATGTATTCTTTCTTTACTAACTTTTGCATTTGAAAATTCTCTTGTTGAAATCCTTTTGACTGTTTCAGATTTATTATTCTCTCTATCAGATTTTTGTCCTGTCTCTTTGTAGTTTATCATAATTGCCATAATATCAAACTTGTAAAAAAATAAAAACAAAAAATTGTATTGGAGACGAAATTTGAATGTTTATAAAATAGTTAGAAAGAATAGAGATGTAAAGGTTATAAGATTTTTCGATAGGGTAAAAGTTATGTTTAGGATTAGAATTGAAATAGAAAACAGTTGTGAAGGAAAGATAGAATGTTTTTGAATATGGATTTATGAAATCTTGTATGAAGATGAAAGGAGATTGCTTTTATTGTAAAAGATTTAAGAAGGGGGATTTGAAATTGGAAGATGTGGGGTTTGAGATTTTGTGATAAGAAGAATTTTATGTTTTTTTTGGTAGGTTTAAGTATTATGAGGTTTTGATAGGAGAGGAAATAGGATTTTAATGAGGATGGCGATAGGATTTTGTTAGATAAAAAAATGATAGAGGAAATAGGGTAAGGATGATATGAAAACACAAAAACTTGGACAATTGCTGGGAATATTAGCAAAACATAAATAATCAGTATGAATCATGAAAATTATAAAGATATTGAAGATTATTTGCCTGAAGTTAGATAGGTATAATTTTTTTACAATTCTGATTAATAATTTACAAATTGGTATTTATAATGTAGTATTTTATCTCGCAAATTTATCGTAGATTGAAACTTTTTAATTATTATTATTAACAATCATATGTTTATATATAATATTGTATCCTTTTCTTCATTATTTTAAAACCTTGTAATAACTACCTCTTAAATATTACTTATATAGTTTTGTAGAATCATATCATTAATTATAAAAATCGAAACTCTCGAAAATATCTTATATTATTTATTCAAAAACCATATATATAAAACTTATTATCTTATAATCTTAAAAAACATCTGGATTAAAACTATTCTCAATTTCAAAATACGTGCCAATTTTCCTTATAATTTATCATGTTTATAAAAAAGCCTTAATCAAATTCTAAAATTATTTAACTCCATGATCATTCTTATCATATTGCTATAATTATCTAATTTTCCATCTATTTCGCTAACTTCTTCATTTATTTCTTTAAAAATACATTCTATTAGTGTATATTTTATAATAAGTTTGTATATCATATATAAAATAGTCAAGGAAGTATTAAACTAGGTTTTTTTTTGATTTTTTGTTAGGTTATATTGAGTAAAAATTGTGTTTATGCTAATTACACAGTTCTAATATATAGCTTCCCTTTAAGATTCATATGAAATTCAAAGGTATTCTAATATTTTTTAGTTTTCATATAATAATTGACTCAAATTTTTTTTTTGAGGTTTCTCATGCTAGAAATATTCATGATTTTATCATTACTAGTATATAATAAAGAAAATTTTATTATGTAGAATAGTTATTTTAAGCGTTAAATTCTAGGTATAAAGTTTGGTTTAAGTGGCTTACCCTACAGATAGTATTTTTTGATTGGTTTTAACAGGACTTATTCTTTTTGTTTCATAAAAAATTTGATTTAAAAAATAAGTAAAATTACAAGAAAATTTAGAATAGGATTAAGTTGGATTGAAGGATAATTTGAGGAAAACTCGACATATAACTAAATCTGTTAGTAAGTTTATCAACTGGGTTTTATTTAGCACAGAGAGATTTTTTTTCTTTTGAAAATTAGAAACAAAGTGTATTAAGTGCAAAGATTGATAAGATTGTGGGTCTTCGTTTACTAATAAGGTCATTTGTATTCGTGCAAGGCTAGATAGTTGCTTTCTATTTAGTATTCTAAAACTCTCAACTAAAACAGGGACTAAAGATTCCATTATAGGAATTAAGATTTACTAGTAGTGATAAAAAGATCGAAAAAATATAGTTAAAAATTAGCTACCCAGGTTTTTAAATTGAGCACAAATTTCCTATTCATCTTATCATTTCTTGTTATCAAATGCAAAAATCCCTAACTAAATACATATATCATCATAAAAATCTACCCTCCAAAATTAATAATATCTTATTAAACCCTAAGTCTAAATAAAATCCAAAATTAAATCACTTTAATCAAGAACTTATTCTAACCTCATAACAATTTAACTATCGAATCTAAAGTGAGATTAATATTGACTGGATATTTTGAATAATCAAGTATAAAGCAGATATTTGTTTACCTTGTTTATTCGCATAGTTTATATCATTTGTTCCCAAAGCATCCCAACAGGCTCCATGATTATAAGGATGATGTCTAGCTGCTTGCGGGTAAATTATTATAAGATTGTTTGTTTCTGCCCATTCATTAAAACCACTATAGTATATAAGTGACTCACCAATATATTCTGTATTCATCCCACAACCATGTAAAAACATATGAACTTCACATTTTACTTGACTTTTACATTTATCAGGTGTATAAACATAGCCAAAATCATCCATCCCAGCTTCTTCACTTATAAAATCTTTTTGAGAAAATTTATATAAGTGATATTTATTGAATTTACCTCTATTTTTCAGATCTTTATATGTAAGTTTTAATATTTCTCCAGCAGCATCTAATTTGCAATTGCTTATATATGGTTTAGCATAATACCAACAAGGGTTACCAAAATTATCTGTAATAAAAGCATGAATATTATTGATACCATAAACACTAGTAACTGTGACTTGAAGTTCTTCATAAAATTCTTGGATTTTACGTACAGCTTCTTGAGGTACCATTGTATCACGTGTTCCCCCTTGGACCCAGAGCTTCGCTCTGGGCAAATTTAAAAGGCTGTCTATAGTACCAATACTTTCTTGTTTACGAGCATATGAGATTAGCTTTGTGATGTTTATGTTTTTAGGATCTAAAAGGCATACTGATGGATCAGGTAAACTTTGAGCACAATGATAAGGAACAGCTCCGAGGATTCCAACACCAGTCACTTGAGATGAATGAGATATATGCATTTGCATTGCCATACAGCCTCCGGAACTAAAACCTGAAACACTAAAATCAATACCTAGGGCAAAGTGCATGCATAATAAAAGCAGCATATTTTTATTATACCTTCTCAGAATATAGCAAATATTTTTTTGTAAAATCAACGGGCAAAGTGTTGAGGAGAGATGNTACTAAAATCAATACCTAGGGCAAAGTGCATGCATAATAAAAGCAGCATATTTTTATTAGACCTTCTCAGAATATAGCAAATATTTTTTTGTAAAATCAACGGGCAAAGTGTTGAGGAGAGATGCTGATTTATAACTATTTAAATAGAATTTTATTGTTTTAAATATAAAGTTATTTATATTTGTACAGTTTTTTTTGGGGTTGTTTTATCTGGATGATATATTAAATGTTTTAAATATTCTCCTTTACATATAAAAATCCTTTACCAATTCTAAAATTCTATCATTCTCATCACTATCTTCATATAACACTAAATTAAGTATTTTAATACATTAAAAACCAACATTAACAACCTTTTAACGCAAAAAAAATATATCACTCCAACACAATAATTAAAATCTCTCAAAATCCTCTGTGAAATTCCGCACAAAATCTGTATCTTATCCTAAAGGCTAACAAAAATAACAATGGAAAACACCAAAGAGGGCAAAGATTTTGAAGTCCAGCACAAAAAAGCTGAAGCCCTTCTATCAAAGCTCTCCGGTGACGATTTTGCACAGGCAATTTCCCTTCTTGACCTGCAAAAAACTAGAAACCATCTCTACATGAATTTTATTAAAGAACTTAATCAACTTGAATCTCATTATAAAGACCAATACGAACCCCTCTACTCACAACGTGCAGAAATTCTCAAGACCCAAAAGGGTTTCTGGCTTAAAACTATAAAACAAAATGCTTTAACCTCATCATTAGTCTATACACACGATGAAGAAATTTTACAATATCTAATTAATATCAGATGTTTAAATGATTCAGACTCTAATAATTTTATCTTAGAGTTTATCTTTTCTGAGAACCCTTTTATAGAAAATGATGTTCTTAGAAAAAAATATGTGATGACTAATGTTGATGTTATGGAAAAAAGTATTGGGACTGAGATAATATGGAAAAATATAAGTGAAGAAGATGATCAAATAAGGAAAAAAAGGTTAAATGATGGAAGTTTTTTTAAGTTTTTTAATGATATCAACATGCCAAATGCCGATGATTTGGAAGGGTTGAATGATAGTATGGAACAGGAACTTGTNAGGGTTGAATGATAGTATGGAACAGGAACTTGTTGATAATGTGGAACAGGATTTTAATATAGCTTCGGAGTTTAAGGATGAGATTGTCCCTAATGCGGTTTTGTATTATCTTGGAAGTAGATGTGATGATAATAAAGAAGATTAAGAAGATAATATTATGCTTAGGTTTGGCGATTAGGATTATTATTTTTATGTGTTTTTATAAATGGGCTTATATAATAAAAGTTGTGTAAAACTGTGGCTTTTGAGGATTAGATTTTGAATGTAGAAGATTTACGATTTAGGAAATTATTATATTCTTAAACTTAAAAATTCAAATTCTCTAACATATAAAACCTAATTTTCAACCTACCCTTAACACCCAGTTTACAAAATATAAAAACCCCAAAAACTCTTCTCAATAACTTACTTATTACCTCAATACCTGTTCATAAGTATCTCAAACATCTCATATAACTCCTCATTCTCTGGACCAAAAACTTCTCTAACTTCATCTAAAGCTTGATCTTTTGATATAGACTTTTCATTTAATTGTTTAACATAACTAGAAAACAAAGTAAAATTCTCATAACTCAGTCTTGCTTTAGCATGAGCAAAAAACTCTCTTCCCTGATCTTCAACATTTCTAACTTTAGGACTAAAGATTTTCCTTCTAGGTTCCGATTCTTCTTCTAAAGTTTCAAGAAGTTTAGCTCTAAAATCCTCAAGTCTTGTGTTTTCTATATATAATTCTTTTAATGCGTTTTGAAGTTCTGCATTTTTTTCTTCAAGAGTTTGAAGCTTCTTTTTCGATTCATTAAATTCGATTCTTGATTTGTTTAGTTCTTGGGTTAAACCAGTGAGTTTTTGGGATTTTTCAGAGGCGAGCTCTTTTTCTTTAGCTTTCCAAGCCTGTGAAAGCTTTTTTATAGCCCCGTCAAAGGTCAACTCAGATGAGGTGTCACGTAGATTGAGATCCATGATGCTTTTTATAGTAGATTAGTTACTTTACATGTTAAATTTGACAGGAATTTAGGATATATTCCATAGTTTATGTAAAGCCAAGTCTCTTTAAGTACTATTCGGGCCAGTTTGGTGTCAAGTGTTTTTTTCATCCCATAGTTGTCTAAATGCTGAATAAGTTCTTTTTTTGGCATGTTGATGTAGTCAGGCATACCAGTATAGTCATAAACTTCTTCAGGTATTAGAGATTCCAGTTTTAAATCAAGATTTGTGTTTTTTTGTGTTTCAAAAGTGTCATCTTGATTTTGTTCTTTGGATAGTTCTTGATCTAAGCAGCTGTTAGTGTGAACAAGACGATCAAAGAACTCTAGCTTGCTTAGGTCTAAGCTGCAGATACAGCATTTTTCATCCATATTGTAAGCATATTGTGATATTATACCGGTAAAAATTAGAATATATAGGCGGGGGTGAGGATTCTGAACTTTGGATGAAGTAGACTTGGGTGCTAGGGTGTTATTGCAGTAGGCGTGTGAGGGGATTTTGAAGAAAAAAATAGTGAAGGAGAATACGATTTATGGAAGATACTGAAAATATAAAAATAAATTATCTGGGCTAAATGTGAAGATTTGTTATATTTTTTGGGATTATTATGATGATTTTGATAAAATCATATACTTTTGGTGCCATATAAAAGAGTTTGGCAGTTCTTCAACATTAATTGTTTTAAGATCAATCAAATAATAAACATCTAAAGACGGATAACTTCCTCTACAATAAAACAATTTTTTCCCAGGAATCTGACATTTTGGAGCTGATGATCCTTGATTTTCTTTAACATTTACTTGAATTGTTCGTTTTAATCCGGTTAAAGTATTGAATTCAATAAAAATTTTAGTTCCTCCTTGAAAAAATAAAGATGTTTATCTAAGCTTCCATTACTATCATAATTTAGTTCATCAAAATTATAAAATTCTTTATGACATTTAAAAAAAATTTCTAAGCATTCTGTTATTATCCCACATAATGATTGAAAATCTGAATTTAGATTATTTAAATATGTAGTATAAACTTCGAATCAAAATAATTGTGTTTGATAACCAGGAATTATAATTCCTCTGTCTTCTTTTTCAAGGAATTCTATAGTTTGATTAATAGAAAGTCTTTGATCTCTAAAGTATTTAACACTCAGTTTGCAAATTTGTTAATAATTTGATAATCCCTAAAAGAGCATCATGAATATTACTTTCAATAGTTTTCATGCCTTCAATTAAATCTCTAATTTCCTTTAATTTTATATTTTTAATTTCTGAGTCAATCTTAGAATATATCATTTGAATTGGGTACTTCAATTTATCATCCATACTAATATGCATAAAAATATGATACTGACACATAAAAGAAAGATCATCTATGCAATCACAGTAGCACGTTGATGGTGTTGTGCAATTTTCTGCAAAACATTTAAAACTCATAACTATTATATTTGGATACAAAAAATTGTAGAAATTTCCAAATTCTGTATAAATTATTGTTTACTTCAAACATGTAAGTTTTATTGAAAAAAATTCTAATTTCAAATTATAGTTCATTGATTCCGTTTACCTTTAACACTTATCAAAATATATTGAAGGTTAAAAGTGAGGCCAAAAATTTCAGGTTGAGGAATTAGAATTTGGATTGAGGTACAATGAACTTTAGGTTTAGCTTAATGCTTGAAATTTTTGCGTCAACCTTTATCATTTTTATAGGTTTGATGCAATTATTATTAATTTTAAATAAAAAGCGAATTAGAGTGAAAACTATTAAAATTCAATCATTGATTGTGAAAACTAGCTTTAAACCATTAAAAAAATATTTAATTACGCTGTTATTATAAGTAAAATAATGCTATCCATTGTAGATTACCAAATATTTCCTATTATAAATAAGTCTAAGCTATCAAGGTTAAACTTCCAAATTATATTTTGATATGTGGAAAGCAAAAAAACTTCTCTTTTTCTTGTCACTGGTTTAGAAGTATGCTGATTTAGACTTTGGCTTAAGGATTTAACTTGTGTCCATGCACCCAAGTTATCCTCTTTACTTGAAAAAAGAATGTTTTCTGAAATTAAATATATTTTTTCTATATCTCTTATGAGACTAGCAAAATACCCGGGACTTCGTCCTAATACTTCGTAACTATCTTTATAAATTTCATATTTGAGTAGACTATTATTTACTGGAAATGTCATCAAAAAATATGTTTTAAAAGGCAAGACATGAATATCACATGAAGTTTTGGGTAATGGCGCTAAGGCTACCCACTTTTTTTTAACCAAATCAAATTTATCTGCATTGTTTAATAAGGCACTACCATTATGACTACCAAAAATATAAACATTACTATTGAAATAAGTAGCTGTAGCACAACCTCTGATACAATTTCTAGGTTGTTGCTCTACATTAAATGCTTG
>MPUH01001556.1:0-12952 GCA_001970955.1 Stentor coeruleus | reverse complement strand
ATCTTATGTACCTCAAATTTTACCTTTTCTCCAGCTTCTTTATCTAATAAATCTAAATTTTCCCTTATAATCAAAGCTTAATTCCAAATCCTCTAATCAACTTCTTCATAAAAACCCACAAAACCCCAATCCAAATCCCTATATAAACACAAGGTCCATATTTTCCCTAAACTATCACCCTAACACCTTTAAATCCTCCTAGAATCTCACCTTAAGCCAAGTAAATATTCCAAAACATACTCAAAAAAAACAAAAATTTAATATCATAAAACAATATATAACCAAAAAAAACTCTTATATTTACTTCTATATACACACTTATAATCTGATCTGAGTATTTCTGATATATTATCATATATCATTTCCCCCTATTGATCTGATATATGGATATAACCTCCATAAAAATATGTCCATATAAAATGTCAGACGAGGCAAGGCAGCTAGGTGAAGGACTAGTCCGCAAATTCGAAGAGCATGGCTTTAATGTCCAGAGCTTTTCATACATCCGTGAAAATTACTTAAGTAACAAAGATAGAAAGTCTGAATACTCTTCCTTAAGTGCATTTGGGAAGAAAGACAAATTGACTGAACTCCAGGCAACTTTAACTGAAAAAGAACAAGAAATCGAATTAGACATTGATTTTGGCCCTCAAGTAGGAGATCAATGTCCAGATCTCCCAGTAAAAATTGCCTCATCAGGGGAAGATAAAACCCTAGTCTTTGCTGAAGATGACCCTAAAGCTTATCTTATTGACTTCTGGGCTACTTGGTGTGGTCCATGTCAAGGACCAATGGCTCATAACCAAGAAATGCTTGAACATAATCCTAATTGGGAAGGTAAAGCTGAAATTGTGTGTATTTCATTAGATGATAGTAATGAAGCTGTGAATAAAAGAATTGAAGAAAGAAAATGGAATAAAGTTACTTCATATTGGGCTGGAGAACAAGGCTTTGGTGCTGAAGCTCCTCAGAAATTCAATGTTAATGGCATTCCTAAATGTGTACTTGTTAAAGGAGGAAAAGTTCTTTGGGCAGGACACCCTTCAGAGAGAAAACTTGAAGAAGATATTAATGGGCTTATTGAAGGAAAAGACTTAGTCCAGAAAGTTCAACCTGGAGCTGGTGAGGCTGCTCCAATTATAACACAGGAAGAGCATAATCAGATGTTTGAAAGAGCTCATGCCAAATTGGAAGAATTCAAACAAGCACATCCAGCACTTAAAGCTCCAGAAGTGATTTCAGTCTATGAATGGAGTCTTAAAAAAGGTGTTGTAGGTGAAAAATACAGTTTTTATATATGTGGTGCGTTTTTAAGCAAATATAAAGATATTGGAGAGTCTTTTATCACCTCAATAACTGAAATATTCCCTAATCATATCAATAGAATTAGATATGAAGAGACTAATGCAATAGAAAGAGGGACTCAATGCAGTTTATGTAATAAAAACTTTGGTACTGATGATGTTCAATACCATTGTTTATTTTGCGATCCAAAACATTATCATTGCGAAGAATGTCATAATCTTCCAAGAGAAGGAAATGGTTCAGCAAAACTTGCCCATCCTCATTATGTGTATAGAATTTCTAAAGAAGCTGATCATCTTGATGAACTCAGATTTGGCCCTAATAGAATTCCAAAAAATGAACCTTTAGCTGAAGATCCTGCTGATAGGACTCATAGAGGTGTTGGTTGTGATAATAAAAATGATCCTGAAGGTGGATGTGATGGTTCTGTTGTTGGAATTAGGTATAAATGCGCTCATTGTCCTGATTATGATTATTGCCAAAATTGTATGGCTAAGTGGGCTGCTGGAGGGACTGAGTCAATGATTAATACTGCTAGAAATATGGGCCACTTGATGTCGCATGTTTTTATTGTTATTGATTTTTCAGTTTATTAGATTAGATAAGTTATTTTATGATTTAGAATAATTTTTTTTTTGTGTTTGTGTATGGGAAGATTTTTTGGAAGTGGAGTTTGATTAGGGAGATAACTGGTTTTGTGTTTAAGAATGAACATTGTAAGAAATATTATGGGAATTTAATTATAATATGATTGAGGTTAGTTGTTTTGGTATTAGGCTTTTATAAGTCAAGTTATATAAATTTATGATTTGGCTTTTCAGTAAGTTAAAATGCTAAGATTGTAAATTAAACAAAATTATTACTTTGATGCTATAAACCTTAATATTTTATGTGTTTATATAGATGCTAAGAAATTTACTTATAAGAAAATATATATTGGATTGTATATATATCAAGCAATTAGGGAAAGAAAATAAAATTGTAAAGAGATTACTAATCTTATTGAAATCTAATAATTCTATTCTTCACCTGGGCCAAATCTTTGAGGGACTTTAAGATTTTTAGGTCTCGAACATAATTCACCTTTTTTCCTACAGGCCGGGCATTTAGCCGAATACTTATCATCATCTCCTTGATAATCAAAAAAATGTTGACATTGTTTTCTATGATAATGATTTCCGTGCACTAAAGTCGGTTCTCTTAATGCTGAACAGCAAAAACAAAATTCAACTCCACAATTTTCATTCCCACATTTAACATGATCACAGCTTTCATCCTTGAAATAAGGTAATTTACATCCTGGACATTGAGCTGTACCTTCAGGGATTACAAACTCTGGTTCACTTTTACAATTGCAATATTCTCCTTGTCTTTTACAGTCTACGCAAAAATAATACCCACAGTAATAGCAGTTTATTTTTTTAACATCTGAAGAGAATACTTTGAAACACTTGGGACACTCAGTAACAATATGACTTATAATAATATGATTAAACTTGTCAAAATCTTCTTCAGAAAGTACTTCTTGTATCATAAGATCATTCAATAAAGTATCACATTTCGGACACTTTATTCCTTTTACAACTTCATGGCGTTTTTCACCAAGATGATCCAGTATATAATATCCTAAACAATCAGGGCAAAAATAATGCTCACATTCTAAAGTTAGCATGTCCGACCTTGTGAACTCTAATGTGCAAATATCACAAGAATAAAGTTTTATTTTTAGAGATGAATCTAAGTCAATATCTTTCTCCACACATTTATTGCATTTAAGACACAATTTCTTAGGTGTAGCTGTAGCTTTTTCTAAACAAACTTTACATGAATAACACCCACATAAACTTATCCTTACAGTGGGATCTGTAATATTACATATAGAGCATTGTTTCAGTAAGTTCTGCTCAACTTTTCTTATTTCTTCAGGACTAAGATCACGTGTACAAAATATGCAAGCTTTTGCTATGTAGCTTTGTAGTTCGCATTCTTCGCAAAGTAAATGAGGGCAATTAAGATAATGAGTAAAGACTATTTTTTTGTCATTTGCACACAGGCCATTCTGAACTGGCTTATTCCCAGTCTTTTCAGTCGTATTAGATGTTGGACAGATTGATGAACCCATTATTAAATGGAGGAGATTAGTAATGATTTAGATAGATAATAAAATGATAATGTGATGGGAAGATTATTGAAATAATTATTATATGGAAGATATGAATAAATAGATTAGATAGATAATAAAATACAATGTGATAGGATTCCTTGGGTTGTTTATATAGATAGGGTATGGATCATTGAAGAAAATATTTGATTTAGATTTTTAGATTGGAATATTGGAGATAATAGGACTAGGATATAGTGTATAATTATACACTATCAAATATCCATAAAATCTTATTATCATCCCAAAATATACACTTTTTATAATACACAAAGTCATACCTCAAAAAATTCTCGTCTTCAAAATGCTAAAATTGCAATTAAAATCTACAAACAAAAAAACTATACAAATCTAAATTATCCTTCAATCAATTCTAAAAAACTCAATCCATAATCTATATAAAATTCTAACAAAAAATTAAAACTATTTAAATCAGATTTAAACAGGAAATACAAAGCTCCAATCTTGTATTTTCAAATCCCTATTAAATTCTTCATCATCAGATACATGAAGTTCAACAAACTGTGGATCTGTGTCTGTAAGTTCAGGTAATGGCATTTTATATTCTTTATTTATAACCATATCCCAATTAATTGTAGAGAAAAAATAATGAGATTTGATTTGTTTTGCATCTTGATTAAAGCCTAATCTTTTCCAAGGCACAGGGTCTAGGAGTTTTATTATAAGATCCTCTAAACTTTTATCAGTAATTTTCCCGAAATGCTCTTCATAATAATAAGGTCGGCAAGTTGCCATTTCATAAAGGACTAGACCAAGCATATACCAATCAACTTCAGATTTATAAGGATCTCCTTTTATTACTTCAGGAGGGAAATAGATAATGTTTCCTTTTAGGGTTTTTTGTGTCTCTTCAAGAATACCTTGTTTGGCTAGTTGGAAATTGCTCAGCATAATATGCCCGTCTTCACATATTAAAATAGATTTTGGAGTTAAGGCTCGATATGAGTAACCTTTACTATGAATATACTCAATAGCAGCTATTATTTCACTAGCATAGAGACGGATAATATCAACTTTTATTGGAACTTTACACCCAATCTGTGAAGCAATTGTTCCTCTTTGGCAGTAGTGAGAAACTAGCATCAAATTCGCATTTGTTTGAAAAGTGCAAACTAAAGGTAGGATAAAAGGGTGGTCTAAAGATGCTAGTAAACTCTTTTCAGATAATGCAATTTTTAAGATATTCTCTGAAACTATTTTATCTTTTTTAAACACTTTCATTGTATACAACTGCTTAGTAGTATTGTCTCTTATAAGATAAACCTCTCCATACGAACTTGCTCCAAGAACTTTTATAATATGATAATCTTGAAATCTTTTAATTTTAATAGTATCTTCCCTAGGTCCTGTAAGCCTTTTACACTTAACGTTTCCAGAAATAATCGTCTCTTGTCGTTCTATAGCTTGCCTTCCAGTATCTTCTTCATCAACTTCCACAATTTTTTCTATACTCTTAGTATTCCCATCAATACTAGAAATCATATCTTTCGATAAAAAATTCATACCATTTCTAAAATCGCAACTGTGATGTATAAGTTCGCTGATTTCTTCACTTTCCGTTGCATATTCACTTGGTGTTTTACCATAAATATCTATATCACTAATGCTCGCTCCATATTTTAACAACTCTTTAACAATATCTGTGCTTTTGTGTATGCATGCATAATGCAAAGGTGTTCTTTTAAGCCTATCTTTAGCTAAAACATTCGATCTACTAGCCAAAATTTCAGTCATTTCAACGTTTCCAGCAATAACTCCTCTATGAAGTAAAGTGAAACCATTAGGATCTTCAAGATTACTAATATCCTGACTTAAAATGCATGATTGAATGAACTCCACATCATTATTCTCAACTGCTTCCCAAACACCTTGACCGTTATCATCTGGGGATATAATTGAATTGTCTAATGATTCAAATCCTTGAGTATTTACATTAGTTTCTAGTATTTCTGTTATTTGAGTTTTTTGTGCAGTTTGAGTCCTTATAGGGGGAATATATGGGATTTCATGAAATGATTGAGATAGAGAATTACTTCTAGAATGATCAGATAGGCTTATTGTACCGATAGAATGCTCTTGTTGATGCCTTGGAGTATCCTCACAACATAGTGAAGTTTTTAAAAGCTTTATCAAATAATCGTAGTATTCCATTTATAGTCAATAAAACTTTAAAAATAGGAAGTCCATATAATATAAGTTTATAATGTATTAATGGAGTTTATATAGATGCTTTATATAATGTTAATTTGGATTAGGAGAGGCTTTATAGTAGATTTTATGTTGACTTTTTTTTTTTGATTGATTCTTAGAAGAAACTAGAAGCATTTTTATTAGATTAAAAAATTATTATGGTATCCTAGTATAAAAGGTATTATCACTAAGTAAAAAAAAAATTAGGGATTTTTAGATGATAATGATAGAGACTATTAATATGTTTAGGTTCTACTTTAGAAATTCTATTGAAAATTATAATTTTTTCAATTCTAGAAAATATGTTTGGATATTTTTGTGCTTAAAAGATTTTTGTTAATTGATTTTTGGAATTTGTATAGATAGGGGGATTTTGGGAGTTTAGATCTTGAAAATTGTATGATTAGAATTAAAAAATTGGAGGTTAGACTTATAATAAGATTAAATATTTTATATCGATTTAAGTCCATTTTCATTGGAATGAATTGGAATATAAGGGAAAATATAAAAGTGAATAGGGTTTAGAAGTTTAAGGCAAAAAGTTTTGATGTGAAAACTGTTGAGAAAGTTGAGGTAAATTAATAGTTGCAAAGTTATAATAAATAAGTTAATTCGATTTTGTATTTGGAATAATGGATTTTTAAGTAAGAATATATGAATAATTAGAAAATTATTATAGATTTAGGGAATTTGATATAAATATAAGATATTTAAGGTGGTTGTAATAAAATAATAATTTAGGTATAAAAAAAATATGCACCAGGTCAAATAAAAATGTTTAGAAAAAGATTTTAAAGATATTAGAATGCAGTTTTATTGTTAGTATTAGAATAATTATTGGTATTCAAATATTTGCTAAAAGTTTTTAAAGGGGTATTTTTATAACTTTAGATTTCATAATGATTTGAAATACATTTTTAGTCTTGATTCATATGGACTTTAAATTTATACAGAGCGAGCATACATTCTAAACAATTTCTGAATCCTCTATGGTCTATAATAAATTGCATTAATCCTCTACTTAGCAAAAAAAATTTATGCATATTTATTAAATTAGCAAACAAATTGATAAACCTATCCTAAAATAGCTAAGCACACTTACTTAAGTTATTATAAATATATTTTCATTCAAAAATATACTATAAACGATTTATTTAACTACATAAAAAAAAATATCATTCTAATACAATTCTCTACAACATCTGATTTTATTTTGCATATAAATCCTTTTAAACTGCACATTTATCTAAACAATAAAAACAATTAAATATAATAATAATTATAAGAACTACTATCATCTACAATTCTTTGATTTCCTATAAAATATAAAATATAAACATAGCATTGCAGCATTATAAAATGTATCTTCCTTATTACTTACCTAGTAAATATTAACCAAATATTTTATACTTAGAAATTCATATAAACTTCTAACTAATTTATTATAAATATAACATGGTTGTAGAACCAAGCTATTGCGATGACTTAGATTTTGATGACCTAGTTGACATGCAAATTACCGATTCACATGATCTTTATAGGCAACTAATGAGCACTGTAATAATCATATAGAACCATCTCAAGAAACTAATGAAAAATGACAACAGCTATACATGGGATGACTATGGAAATGACATAATCAAAGCTTCTTTGCCATGGGTAGCCTTTGCAGCATTAGCATTCGGGATTTTCATCTTAGCCATTGTTATTAAATTTATCTCCTGCATGTGTTGCAAAAATCGAATCAAGCATCGTAGAGACTTTACTCGAAACCTTTGTGTCTTTTTTTCATTTTTAATTACGTTCGTAAGTTTAGCCTGTTGTGCTTTCTTAATCCATTACTCTGACAGCTTTTATCAGGGTTATCAACAAGTCCAATGTTCATCAGGACGTATACCTTATGTCTTAGGTAAAGGAAATCTTCAATTCAAATGGATGGGAATAGACAATCTTAGTGAAAACATTACATACATGAGAGATTTCATTAAAGAAAACTACACTACATGCACTGATAACTTATGGGAAGGTACTGACTGGATTATAGACATGCCTACAAATTTCTATGAACTTTCATTTGAGTATTATAATGATTATAGATCAATAAAAGTCCCAAACCCAAATTTCAATAATAATACTGATATTATGCTAAACTATATATCAAATCTTGGCCCACCAGGAATTGCTTCAACAAATATTGGGTCGATAACCCAAGAATACAATGAAACATTTGGAGAAGTCCTATCTATCATTATACTTTTAAAAGTTGGAACTCTCGAAATTGAACAAGAAACAGGGACTGTTTTGATTGGATTAAATGAGGCTCAGAAAGATGTAAAGACTTTTAAAGATGGGAACAATGATGTCAAAGATAAAATTGATGATTGGATTATTAATAACAAAGATAGTACTATGCAAATCTGGAGATATTTTACAATAGGAATTGTATTATGGGGTTGGTTTAATTGTATTGGAGTTTTACTAACTGTGACCGCTCAAGCTTTAAATAAGCCGAATATGGCTGGTGGTCTTTGTTTGTTTTGGGTTGTCGCAGGGATATTTTCTATAATTGGATTCGTAGCTTGTATATTTTTAATTTCAGTCGGTATAGTAACCGAAGACTCTTGCGGTTTATTAGAAGATTTGTTTACAGAAAAAGGTTTAAAAGAATATACAGAAATAATTCCTAGTGATATTTCTGATTATATGAATGCTTGTTTAAATGAAAATGGTGATATCGATAAGTATTTAGACCTCAACCAAACATTATCAGCATTTAGTAGTACAGAAGAATATTATCTAGCCTTACAAGATCTTCCTATAAACGAAGAAATGAAAATTTTTACAAGTATTGCAAGTAATCAAGAAAGTATAAACTCTTTATTAACATTTACCAATATAGAAGCTTCAGAAGTTTCTCAACAAGATACATCATCATATAATCTCAATGAACTTAATAAATACACTAATAATTATACTGAAGATACATATCAAGTCAATTGTACTGAGAATTCTTCAGACCTATGGGTTTTCAATGCTAGTAATTGTCGAGGTTATAAATACATAAATGCAAATATAACTAATGAGAATTTTGGAAATATGAGCTGTTTAGTTATATATGAATGGTTAGAAAGTTCAGTTGATTCAAGATATAATGGAAGCTTAACTTGCCCTAAAGAGAACTTTTTAGATAATTTGATAAAAACACAACAAGCACTTTTTAATTTCGTTAAAGGTGTGAATTCTGTGTTTACTGAACTTAATAATAGCTTTCCTCAATTCCAAGAAAATGTAAACGCTTTAGTCAACAATCTTATACCATTGGATAAAAGTATTGTGTATTATTTTACTAATGAGACTCAATTAGGACCGTTTTATGATATGATATATGGACCTAATGGAATTTTAAAAGCTTTGAATTGTTCATTTGCTCATCCTTACTCAAGGACTATACATAAAGCTGTATGCACAAATTCATTACAGAGTANGACTCAATTAGGACCGTTTTATGATATGATATATGGACCTAATGGAATTTTAAAAGCTTTGAATTGCTCATTTGCTCATCCTTACTCAAGGACTATACATAAAGCTGTATGCACAAATTCATTACAGAGTATGTATCAGATATTTGTGTATATTTTTATATTGAGCTTTTTAATGTTGGCACTTGAGATTATTAATTTGTATCTTAGTAAGGCTTTGGTTAGAAGAGATGAAAGCGTAGTTAATTAGATAGGAAATAAGTAAGGGATAAGATAGATTTAAAAAGTTGAGGATGAGTTTTTGAAAAAGATTTTGTTAAAGTTTTGTGTAGGGTTATAGATGATTTTGCTAATTAGGAATTTTAGTTTGGGTTGATTAAAATAAATAATGATTATTATGAGAAGTTATTGGATTTTGGATTTAAGTAGTTATATGGGCTTTTGGGATAGTTTTAGGATAAGATTAAGATTTAGATACAAATTGGGAGATTCCTAAATTTCTCATCAACCTCACTTATTTAATAAACCCAAAGCAAGCAAAATTCCACAACAATCTTTATCACTTTTCCTATAAAGCATATTTCCCAACAAAAATCTTTCCAATCATTCACAGCCACTTTTCATAATATTATCATCTTTGCAAACTCATAAAAAATGTCAGAAAGTTCTTTTCCCACCGACCCAAAATCTATTTTGCAATGGATCGAAGGAATTGACGACGACATTCAAAGAAACTCTTTATCAAACCCAATTCCAGGTACGAAATTCTACATCATTTCCACCCAATGGTTATCCAAATGGTTATCACAAATAAAAAATCCTAACCCTGAGCCTTTTCCTATAGACCCAATAGACAACACCGACCTTCTCGACATAAACTCTAATTTTTGGCTTATAGAAAATGAAAAAGTTCTAAAAAAAGGTCTTATTTGTAAAATCGACTATGAATTAATATCTAAAAAAGCTTGGGATGCATTTGTGAAACTATACAAATGCACCGAAAACTCTGAGATTATTAAAGAAACCATTTTACTCAAAGAAGATGATACAGTTGTTGAAGTTTATTCCCTTCCTTTAAAGATATATTTTATAAGTCTAGAAGGTAAAGTGCAGTCAAAAATATTCTTTGTTTCTTATCATATGAGTGTAAAAGATATATACTGCAAAATAAAAAAGCTTTTTGATGTATGTGAAAATATTATCGTCACAGAAGAGAATTTACGTGTTTGGCAAGTAGATCCAATATTAGACAATGAGGAGTTTGAGAGTTTTTTAGGTTCAGACAATAGAGAAATGGTAGGTAAAATTTTGAAACCTAGTTTAAAGAGAATTGATACATGTGGTTTAGCTGATTATGATATGGTTTTTGCTGAAGTTAGATATGGAATATGGACTTATAAAGAAAAAAACTGTAACGAAGAGACTAGGAGTAATGGTCAAGGGGTTTTAAGCAGTGAAGATATAAATGCAAGGTTGAAATATGACCAAAACACTATTCGTATAGGAGAAAAAGTTGAAAACTACACCAAACCTAAAGAAAAAAATGGACTTGTAGGTCTTAGAAACCTAGGGAATACTTGCTATATGAACTCAGGACTTCAATGCTTATTGAATACAGTACCTTTAATCAAATATATCCTCAAAGGCAATTATTTAAACGACATTAACAGAAAAAACTCTTTAGGAACACAAGGAAACCTTATATCAGAATTCGCTTATATTATACGAAAAGTCTGGTATGAGACTTATCCAAGTTTTGTCCCATCAAGATTCAAATCAGCTTTTTCTTCTTTTGCTAAGCAATTCTCAGGTTTTTCTCAACATGATAGTCAAGAATTTTTAAGTTTTCTTCTTGATGGTTTACATGAAGACCTTAATCAAGCTAGGCCATGTATTATTCCACAAACCCTTCCTATAATTACTAACCAAATGACACTACAAGATAATGCTGATATGTTATGGAAAGCTCATAATTCTAGAAACAGTAGTTTTTTTGTTGATACTATGCATGGACAGTTTAAATCTACTATTGTATGTCCTAATAATCATGTTTCTTTAACTTTTGACCCATTTTTAATGATAAGTTTGCCTATACCTAATTATGAGACTTGTTATATAAAAGTACTTTTTATACCAAAAGGCTTTTATGATATTATTTATGAATGTGGAATGATTGGAAATCTTAGGACTACAGTTAGAGATGTTAAAGAGTATATTGGGAAAGTTATGAATGTTGATGTTGGGAATTTAAAAGTTGCTGTTGGGTTAATTGAGTTTATTATTGATGGGTTTTTATGTGATGATGAGGTAGTTAATGGGTCTAAAAAATATTTGATTTATGAGGTTGTAGGAGAAAATTATGTTTTTTTGCAACAGAGGAAAAAAAAACCTTATAGTTCGATGCTTAGTGGAGAAGCTGTGGGGTATACAAGGGTTGTTTATGTTGAACCTGAAATGACATGTTTGCAGGTCCATAGGGCTGTTTATGAAACTGTTGCTAAAATAAAAGCAGCACCATATTCTTCATTTGACCAATACCTTTCATTTCTTAACAAAGACAAGCCTTCAACTTACTCTTTAAATTTTATCAACACACAATTTATTAAAGATCAAAAACAATGTCCATTCTGCCGAACAATAAATTATCACTGCCCAATCCCAACAACAGATGAGCTATTTTCCTTATATACTCAACGAACACAAAATAACATCAACATAGAAATGCTTTGGAACCATCTTACTGAAGATCGATTTTACAAAACCTTATACACAATAGAAAAGCATAATTGTGCATTTGAAGCTGAAAAACTTGGTGAGCAATATAGAAAAAATGGGGTTTCTTTAGAATCATGTATTGGAGAATTTTGTAAAGAAGAAAGATTAGATGTTAAAAATAAAACATTTTGCAAAGATTGTAAAGAACATGTGCAAGGGATGAAGAAAATGGAAATTTGGCGTCTACCTCAGATATTGATATTTCATCTTAAGAGATTTAAACAGATAGAGAGTTATAAAATTAAAGACAAAAAACTAGTTGCTTTTCCTGTTAAAGATCTTGATTTAAGAAGATTTTGTAATAATGCAAAAGGATTTTATGACTTGTATGCTGTTTCGAATCATTATGGGGAAAAGGATTTTGGACATTATACAAGTTATGCTTTTAATTATAAGAAGGAAATGTGGTATGAGTTTGATGATGAGGATGTGAAGAAAATTAATGAAAATCGTGTTGTAACTTCGGAAGCTTATGTTTTGTTTTATAAACTTAAAGATAATTAATAGTTACTGATTTTGATGATGATAATAAGTATGCTTATTTTAATTGGTTTTATATGATTTAGATAATATAAATTTGGTAAGTATTTTTGATGCTTAAGTTATAATTTGAGATAATTTTTATTTCTTAATGTAGATTTTGATATTTAAAGAAGTATTTTTTTGATTTTTATTTAGTTAAGTATTATGGAATATTTATTATAGATGAGCTTTTCTATTAGTTTGTTAAAACTAAGTAAATAATTCGAGAATTTTACCAAAATGAATTTCAAATTAGAGATATGCGGTTTAGTATGGGAATAAAATACTGTATTAAGCTAGTTGTTTGAAAGAGAAAAGGTTGTAAGATTCAAATTGGCAAAGAAATTTTTAATATGAGAATAAAATTATAATGATTGCCGATGAATCAAATGTATTTATTTCTTATATTTTCTGCTAAGCATTTCTTTACCCTTAAGTGATTTCTGATATGAACTTCGCAGAATATAAATTTATCAAGACAAGTGCATTGCCAAGC
>MPUH01001555.1:0-12956 GCA_001970955.1 Stentor coeruleus | reverse complement strand
GGATACTGATGATCATAAACTAGTTTTTTACATATTATATAATACTTTCCGTATAGCTATTAATGAATTCAGCTTGGCGATATCAGAATTTCATGAATGCGAAATCGAAATAGTTAACGAGAAAAGTATTGTGATTTGGTACTTTAACATTATGGCTATTATTTCTATCTTGATAATAGGCTGTATTATTATCATATTATCAGGGAAAAACTATGCCAATATAGAAAAAAGCTGTGCGATGCTAACTAATTCAGTTAATAAATCACAAACCATTGTGAAAAACGCTATATTTCAGCGCCTAGATACTTATAGCAGTACAATCGAAAAAGAGAATCACGAGCTCATCTTTGAGGAAAGTTCAATAAAATTCGAAATAAAAAGCAAATATCAACTTATAATCAGAGTTGCTATTTTAATATTATTTTCTATAGGAGCTATGCTTATTATATCTGAAGTTCTTTACAAGCAATCACAAAAAACTATTATTTTTAACAATGAAATTTTCAATAATCTCATGATCCAAAGTACAAAAATCTGGCAGTTTGGGTTCTTTACCCTTGGAGCACTTGCTGATAAAGGGCCATATGAATATTCTGAATTTGCAGATTTAGTTATATACCCTGATTATATGAATTCCATAAATAAAACTTTATTAGAAATAAAAGATTTGCAGTATGTTATTGAACAGCATTCAATTGAAGGAAAAATTTCAAATAAAATTGCAGATTTACTATATTTTAATGCATCTTCATATAGTGATAATGAGAATTTAGGAATATTTACTGTAGTTAATGATTTGTTTGATGATTCTAAAAATTATATCTATGCCAAATCAGATTTAAATGTTGATAGTCTACAAAAATATGCATATAGTGTAAGAAATACTGCTTTTGCTTTGAGAAATATAAGTTTTTATAGCAATGATATTATGAAAAATGAAGTTTTATATACATGCTTTATACTAGAATTGTTTTTCACTTTAATGGTGGTTTTATTAATCACCCTTTCAATTTGCATCAATTTTAAACATTTGATTCATGAGGGCAAGGTTCTAGAAAGCACTAAAAGTTTAAAGAGCATTTTTGAAAATGCTCAAAAAGATATATAAATAGTTTAAGCATAGCTTTAATAGGAAATACATAAGCTGATTGTATGATTAATTAACTATAAGCATGATAATTAATTATAACATCAACAGAATACTAATAAAACATTTCGCTTTCCAATAATAGTCCTAAGGCTATGAAAAAAGAGCTATTTAATGAAACAATATGCTCAGTGTATTCTAATCTGTTTTGTATCGACTATATATAAAATTATTTAGCACTTTTAGCAACTTAAAATCTTAATCAAAGCAATTCTTAGCTTTTTTATGGAAAAAAATTTGTTTTTTAAGATTTCTTATTCCATGTCATCCCTGATAGAATTTTCATTGAACCAATGTAAAGACCTGCAATTCAAATATCAAATATAATTATTAGCATAAGTCATAAGTCTATCTATATACCACCTAACTCTTCAATAAAAATAAAAACAAGCATATAAATTCTAATAACTTTTTATTATATTAAGATAAAAAATATAATACTTTCATTTCAAATAAACTTCGATTGATAATATATTAATAAATGCAAACGTTTATTTCTAAACCATATAAGATTGAATTAAATAAAATAAAGTCAAAAAAATAATTTAACTATGGTTTTTTAATAAATATGAGGCCTAAAGTTCTTTATACTATATTAGCAGAAATTTTTTCTGAAGAAACAGGCAGTTCTTCAATTCGAAAACAGAAAATCTTAGCGTTGATTATGAGTATGCAATTATTAGCTCAAAATATCAATTTTATGTGGAATCCTTATTTGGACATGGATAATTGGAAAACTTACATCGATTTTTGGGTTGTTTTAAATTATCCATGTATTGATAGCCTGGCCGCTTCTTTAGGCCTGCTGAAAATATTTATGTATCTTGTTATTTCACTTATTAGTACGAATGCTATTCTCGTTATTACCATTTTACTATTGAACGCTTCAAGTAAGCAAGTGCCAAATTTTTTATTGAAAAGTCTTAGATTAAATTTAAAATTTACATGCGAACTTTATTTTATACCAACATCAATTATTTTGATTATGCTATTTAAATACTCAACAATTGAAATTCATGAAATCCAAGAGTACGCCAATCTTCCAGACTCTCAGATAATGAACTTCGGAGCACTTGGACAAATTTTTTCAATTATATTTTTATTAATCCATGCATTATTTTCTATTATATATGAAGGGTGTTACTTAGAAATAAGACACTCATTATGTGAAACTAATTTACATGCCAAATCAAGCCCAAAAATTGAAATTCTAATAAAAATAATATATTTCATCAATTGCATCTTTTTCACAAACATCCAACTTAGTAACTATTTTGCTCATATGATAATTTTATCTATAACTTATGCTTATTGCACTTATAAATACATTTACTATCTTCCTTATTATTCAACCTTTATGAACTACATAAAAATTCTTGTTCATTTTGAAGCTTTTTGTATTTCTGCATTTTTTGTCTTAGCAAGCTTTATAGGTAACTCTACAATTGTTTTTGTTCTAACTATTTTTATGCAACCTATTATTATCATTTTATCAAAGTTTGCTATAGATTATCGTATGAGAAT
Source organism: Stentor coeruleus (assembly GCA_001970955.1). Classification (NCBI taxonomy): domain Eukaryota; phylum Ciliophora; class Heterotrichea; order Heterotrichida; family Stentoridae; genus Stentor; species Stentor coeruleus. The sequence continues at coordinate 10,285 of MPUH01001555.1, read as the reverse complement.
AGCTAATAAACCTAAAAAACAAACTGAATCAAGTTTAATTGTTTTTGAGTTAGCAATAAGAAAAAGATTAATGAGCACTGAGAATAGTAAGAAACTCATTGAATACATAAACTTGCATTATGAAAACAAGAAAAATAAACTTGTCCTAGTGTATTTAGCTTATTATTGTAAAGATATACAAGAAAATACTAATATTGCTGGAATAGTAATTTCGAGAGTAGATTATAAAGGATTTGATTTTATAACAAATTTTCAGATATTCAAATGCCAAAAAATCCTAGAAAAAGAAAACTTTCAAAAATCAGAAGGTTTAAGAATGTCTTCATATTTGATAGTCTCAGATAAAGTAATATCAAATGAGAAAAAATTCTGCTTGAATCTTTTAAATATAATCAAGAAACTTAATAAGGAAAATATTAAAATTTCAGCGTTTGAAAAATTAGTCATATCTTGCAATGATAATTTAAAAACTGTTAAAAAAAATTATGAAAAACTTATTGAAACTTTCCCTGATGCAAAAGAAACTTATAAAAACTATGGAACATTTTTGTCGAAAATAACTTTTGAGGAAAACTATGGAAATCAATTCATTAACAAATATAATTTTGAAACGTATGATTCTAGAGCTAACAGTAAAAAGCTTAATTTATTTTCACATTATAAATCATATATTCTTATAACATCTGGCAATCCTCAGTCTTTTGGCAAAATTATATATGCGAATTTAAATATTTGCAAACTTTTTCAGTTATCATTAGAAGATTATAAAGATAGTTTTTTCCAATCATTTATTCCAAAACCAATATATGAAATGCTTAATGTACAGATGATAAAATTAATAGTAAAATCAGAGACTAATTTTTTGTTTATAAAAGACAATTTTTTTATGCTAGACTTTGATGGTTTTTTAATAGAATGCATTATAAGTACTGAGTGTCTTGGGTATAATGAAGGTGTAAAATTTGTATCTGTGATTCAGTCTGTTAATAATAAATATAGAGAAATAGGGTTAATTAGTGAAGATTATAGAATTATCAACCACACAAGAAATTTTACTAGAGTTATGAATTTAAATTTCTATAAAGCTGAAAGTTTATATCTTATAGATTGTATGCCAAAGAATATTTTTAAACAACTTTTAAAGAATAAGCAAATTGTATACAGCCCTTCAAATGATGGAAGTAAATATGGACTGATTATTAAAGAAATACCTTTTTTAACATCAAAATTAAGAGTTTTGTACATTTTAAATAATCCTATTGACCTTCTTATCCCATCTCAATGTATTGATACAGATATAACATATGAAATTATGTATGATAAAATACAAAACCAAATTCACATAAACTCTCAAGAAAGATTAAATTCAAGAAGTTGTGACAATGAAAAAACATTACTTAGTAAAATAGAATCAAATCAAAAACTTGAAGAAGATCTTAATCTTAAAAATGAAAAAGAACTTTTTTTAACAAACAATTTAGCCAAAACCAGTATTGATGGAATAATTTCTATAGATAATAAAAATAAAAGTCATACTACCCGCTCATTATTATTTTTAAAAATTCTTAAAATCATCACAGGAATTTATGTATTATATATATAGGTCATAATACTTCTTTCAATTATTATTGGGTTTTGTGGATATATTTCAAAAGAACTTAATAACTTGGCGCATAGACAAACTTTCTCTGATTTGCACGATATGAATTTCCATTTTTCTAGACTTGTTTATAATACTCTACTACTTGATTTAGGAATACATTTATCAATACCAAAAGATTATCTTTTTCAAATATATAATGAAAGTATAACAACATTAAATGCAATGCAAGAAAATTTACATAAAGATTATCGCCTTTTGTCATCTTGTCCAAATTCAGATATTTTTTATAACCCAAAAATACTAGTTTATAAAGATATTAAAACTGATTATTATAGAGATAGCCTTGCTGGAATATTAGAAAATACTATTGCTAATGTAAGATATAGTTAGGCCAGATATTATATGAATAGTTTACAAAAAATGGATACTGATGATCATAAACTAGTTTTTTACATATTATATAATACTTTCCGTATAGCTATTAATGAATTCAGCTTGGCGATATCAGGATTTCTTGACTGTGAAATTGAAAAAGTTAACGAGAAAAGCATTGTGGTTTGGTATTATAATATTATAGCTATTGTAATCATTTTGGCTATAGGATGCATTATAATTGTACTATCAGGGAAGAACTGTGCTAATATAGGGAAAAGCTGGACAAAGTTTAGTAAATCAGTTAGAAAATCCCAAAACACTGTGAAAAACGCTACAATTCAACACCTGGATACTTATAGTAGTAAAGCTACAAAAGAGATACTAGGTATATATGAAGAAAACTTAGAAAATATTGAAAATTTTCAAATAAAAAGAAAATATCAACATATAATCAGAGTTGCAATTTTAATATCAGTTTCTATAGGAGCTATGGTTATTGTTTCTGAAGTTTTATATAAGCAATCACAAAAAACAGTAATTTTTAACAATAAAGTTTTCAATAATCTTATGATTCAAAGTACACAAATCTGGAAGTTCGGCTATTTTACTCTTGAAGCACTTGCTTATAAGGAATCATATGATTTTTCTGAATATACAAATTTAACAATATACCCTTATTATATGGATTCTATAAATAAAACTTTATTAGAAATAAAAGATTTGCAGCATGTTATTGAACAGTATTCAATTGAAGGAAAAATTCCAAATGAACTTGTGGATTTACTATATTTTAATGTAACAAAATATGGAGGTGAAGAAAAATCAGGTATTTTTACTGTAGTTAATGATTTGTTTGATGATTCTAAAAATTATATCTATTCCACCTCAGATTTAAATATTGATAGCCTGCAAAAATTTGCGTATAGTGTTGGAAATATAGCTTTTGCTTTGAGAAATACAAGTTTTTATGGTCATGATGTGATGAAAAATGAGGTTTTATATATATGCACGATACTAGGAATATTTTTCACTTTAATAGTGCTTTTATTAATCATACTTTCAATTTGTATTAACTTTAGATATTTGAATTATGAGAGGAAGGTTCTAGAAAGTATTGAAGGTTTAAAGAAGATTTTTGAATGCGCAGAAAAGATAAATAAATAGTTTTAGCATGATTTTAATCAAAACTAACATAAATTATAAAAGGGCAGTCAGTTTGTTTAATCCTTCATGAAATTGGTATAATTAATGTCTGAGCAACGAAGTTACTCAAAATGGCCAGGGACAAACAAATTCTATTTTGACGGAAGAATCATGATGGGGTAACATCCATTTAGTCCAGACGGTAAACGTGCAATCATAACATTTTTTCTTATTTTCATCCCAGCAATAGTATTTATCTCCCAGCCCGCAGTTTATTTTATTCAAGAATACAACAACCCTGCAGCATTTCTCACTCATCTCTTCTTAACTTTTTTATCTTTATTATTCCTAGCAAGAGTATCATTAAAAAACCCAGGGTTTATTCCTAAACAATGGCCTCCTTTTGCAATTGGGCCATATGGAGCCAAGCCAGTTGAAGAAATTATACGAGAAGCTTTTAACCCAAAGGAAATTCCATTAGAAAGCAATTTAACAAGGCTAAAATACTGTTCAACTTGTAATATTATAAGGCCTCCAAGATGTTCTCATTGTTCAGATTGTGGAGTTTGTGTTGAAAAATTCGACCACCACTGTCCGTGGGTAGGAAACTGTGTGGCTAAAAGGAATTATCGTGATTTTATTGGTTTTTTGACTACGACTAGTTTGGTTTGTTGTTGTACATTAGGCTGGACTGCTTATCATATTGCTGATGTTAGTATTAAAAACAACGAAACTGGAATCAAAGCATTTGCTGAAGCCCTTCCTAATACTGGCGCTTCAATCGCTTTGCTTATTTACTCGTTTATTGTAATTTAGATTTAGGCTATTTGGTTTGTTGTAGGTATGTGTAGTTTTCATACGTATTTACTTTGTACGGGACAAACGACTTATGAAAAACTTAAAGGTGCTTTTGATAACCCTGTTGGAAATCCGTATTATAGGTCGAATTGCTGGGAAAATTTTGTATGGTTTTTCAAGAACCCTTTAGCACCAGAGCATTTTAACTTAAGGGAAAAAGTGGAAGACACCTCAACGATTTATCATTCACATTCTAAGGAAGCTATGATGAATTCACCAAAAGAATGTAATGAACCTATATCACCTTCAGAAATAAGAAGCTTTAAAATATCAACACCAAGTGATAGTTTATAATATATAATTAAGATTGGATTGGTAAATAAATGAAATCTTTTATGGACTTTTGGATTTTTGTGGAATGTATAAATCATAAAGAGAAAAATCATTTATAAAAATAATAACATAACAATTCTGATCATAAAAACCTAATCATCCAAAACACAAATAAAATTATCCCATAAACTTAACCAAAAAATAATTTCCAATCATTAAAAAAATCTTTATTACCAGCAATATAAATCTCAACTTCATCATTTCTTATATCTATAACTGATTATTTATTAAAACTAACCAAATATGAATAGCGCTTCTCCAAATCCTTTTCGCTACAGACTGGAAACTAAAAAAACCAAAGATTTCGATAAGGAAGAAAAACTCAAGTCAATCAAAAAAGTCCTAGAAGATGAATTCCAAGGATATATAAAAGAACCACAAAGTCAACAAAAATCTAATATTGATACAAACAAACTGAAACTCGAATACAACAAGATTATATTCCAAAACATGTGCAAACAAAAACATATCGAAGAGCTCCAATCACGTATAAAATCCAATTACCCCCTTCGTCGTACTTCAACAAATGGTACTCTTGAAGAAGCTCAATACCTAGTAAAATCAGAAGACTTCAATAAAGAACTTCAGCTTATTCAGAGGAATATCGAAATAGAATCTCTTGAAACACAGCTTTTAAACAAAATGAAACAAAAAGAAAAAGCTACAGTCGTAATTTCTAATCAGAAACAACTTGAAGAAAAAATCAAAAAAATCCATGAAACACGTAAAGATCTAGAAAAATATACAGAAAAAGTTACAAGAACTGGTTGTATGGCTGAAAATCTTTATGAAAAAATATCAAAGTCGTTAAACACATCAAGGAAGTATATATACAATGCTAAATCATCAAGAAAAGCAAAGCTCAATAGTTTAAAACATCAAGAGTTACAATTGTCAACACAAGTTAAATCTTTAGAATCTGAATTGACAAATAGCATTTATAATCAAAGCATAGTCCAAACAAGGGTTAATTTTTTAACAGCAAAAATTGATAATTTGCTTATAAACTCATCTGGGACAAGAAGTGAATGCGCTAATAGCACACAGTTTATTAAAGATGTAGAGAAAAAAGTGAAAGTATTGGAAAAGTAAGTTTTATTAAGGTTAATAAGATCTTCTAAGCTTATAAATGAAGATGTGCCTAAAGTTGTTCAGCTTGGGGATATGGGGAAGTATTTGAATATGCTGATTTTCTCTGAAAGTCAATTGCAGTTAAGATATTCAGAATTGATAAGAATGCAAAGTGCATATCAAAATAATATACAAGACCTTAGAGATGAACTTGAGGATATTAAAGGGAAATTTAAAGACTCAGAGTTTATTGAAAATTGGAATGTTAGACAGAGTGAGATGCTAAAAAAACTAGAGCATGAAGAACTGAATAAAAAACTATTAAACCCCAATGATCTATACGAGATAGAAAAAACAAGCATTTTATCTTTGAAATCAATTATAGAAATGTATGAACACTTAAAAAAACTTGTTGAAGAAATCAACTCCTACGCTCAAGAAAGCCGAAGTCTTAACGCTGCAGGTAATAATTCTTTATTTCGCCAAAGGACTTTATCTCTTAGATATAGTATCGATACTTTAGCTGTTCTTACCGAAGACTCAGGTGCAGCCTACTTTTACCAGTTCACTGAGACAATAAAAACCGTGCTCCAAGACCGTTTTAAAAACATCACAAATACTAAAATTGACCATTTCATCAGATCTTTAGTCAGCGATTATATGATTAAAAATTTCCTCAACACAAATGATTTTGCATATTTCTTAGAAAAAATGTCATCTCCAGAAGAAGCTTTTGCTAAATATTATAAATTATATGAACCCGCACATGACAATTTAAGAAAAAAAATCTATAAAGCATCAAAAGGAATGATGTCATTTATATCAGGAATCGCCATGATATCAGAACAAGTTATGGTAAGTTTTGATAAAAATGCCCTTACAGAATTACAGACTGATAAACTTTTAGCAATAAACCCACAAGTATCATTTACATCTAGATTATTAAAAGATATAGTCAAAGATGTTATTAAATATAAAGCTGGTGATATGCCTAAAGAGTTATTTAAAAAGATTATCAAAATCAAAAAAGAACAGAAAGTCAAGGATTTTGGCATGATAAGTGAGAGGTCGGATGAAGAAAAAAACATAGAAAAAGTTAAGAAAACGATTAATAAACAGAATATACATGCTAGGTCACAATCACAGAAAGAAATAAAATTGCATTTAGATGAAATAAACAGTATGTTGGTTAAGTCCAAAAGGATTAAAATATTATAATGTTTTTTAGGCTGAATCTTGTATCTAATTTGATGATATACTATCTAAATTTATTGATTGGATAACCTCAGCTAGTTTATTAACTTCAGCGGTTCTTTGGCTTAAAAACTCCATTTTTATTTTTGCATGTTTTTGTCTCGCGATTTTATCTGAGTTTTCTTTTTCTATTAGTTTCTTCACTTTAGTTTCTAAATGCATTGAGTTCTTTTCACGATTCTCCACAACTTTTTTATACTTGTTAATTTCCTCATCTTTTTCTTTGAGGGTTCTTTGTAAAAAAGTTAACTTTTTATTTAGTTCATCATTTTCATCGTTTAGACTGTCTATTGTTAGAATAGATTCTTGGGATTTTTCTCGAAGATTTATCATAGAGTTTTCTTGTCTTGTTATGATTTCTAGAGCTTTATTTAGTTCTTCATTTAAACTTGTGACTTCAGTTCGAAGATTTAGGTTTTCAGATTTAAGTTTTTGATAAGAGGAAATAAGTTCTTTTTCTTTAAGTTCAGCGGTGTATAGAAGGTCTTTAGTTTTTTTGTGGTCTTTAGCAAGATCAGTGATTTTGTCTAAGGATTGGAGTTTGATGAACATTTTTTCGTTTTCCTCGCTGATGTTTTCGATTTTGTTGTAGAGTTGAGTGTTTTCTTGGCATAAATCGTTGTATTTGTTTTGTATTGAGAATTTTTCTGATGATAACTCGATAACTTGGTCTTTGAGAAGTTTTTCAAGGGATTTCCACGCTTTAGCGCTTTCAAATAATTGTTTATCTTTTTCTTTATTTTGGCGGATTTCTTCAGTGATTTGCTCTTCGAGTACTTTAATTTTGTCTAGCTTTGATGTATTATCTTCTTGTTCAGAGATTTTTTTCTTTAATGATTTGATTTCTAACACCTTATCTTCTTTTTCTTTACTTAAAATTCCTTGAAGTTCTTTTATAGATTTCTCGTGATCTTCAGTTTGTTTTCGAATTTTTTGTTTAAGTTCAATATTTTCGTGTTCTTTTTCTTGGAGTTCTGATGATATGTAATTGACTTGTTCTTCTAATTCTTTAATTCTGGGAACATAACGTTTCATATCAATGAGAGTTTTTTTCAATTCTTCGATTTTTGCATCTTTTTTCCGCACTTCAGATTTAAATGTTTCGATTTTACCCATTTGCTCACGAAGAGCTTCTAAGTATTTCTGCTCCTCTTGCATTTCTTTAAGTTCCAAAGCTCTTACAGAATCATTGGCAAGAGGATTGCTGTAAGAAGTGTTTGGGGAGTATTTTAAGGCCCAGTCACTTTTTAAATGATCCATTTAAATTATAATAAAGCGGAAAAATTGTATACGCTTTATTAGGGAAAATTAATTGTTAATAAGGAAAATGTAAAGATCTGAAAGATTTTTATGATAAAAGTTAGCATATTCAAAGTTTTATATTACAAAAATGATATGCCCATAAAATATCTTAATTCTAAATATAAACTTATAATTTCATATTCCTTTAATCAAAACTTACATTCCACATCTCCTAACTCTTAACTATCTACCTTAATCCAACATCCTCCTACCAAAAACCTCTCTACATAAACTTCTTTTCCTATAAACCCACAAAATCCAAAACCCAATAGCAAAACTCTCAAATGACAAAACTACCTTAATTTAAAATCTTTTTCACCTCTAGCATTTTATTCACCTAATTTCTAAGACACAATCTTATCAAAATGTGGTTAGGCGAAAAATAAATATGAACGATACAGGGTCTTACGATGCAGGCCAGGCAAGATTCACAAAGTTTGAAGAAATGTCCCCTAATTCTCGCTCTTTCTTCCTCCGAACAGTAGGGAAAATGGAAGCAGGAGCTCTTCGTGCAGCAATTTTTACATTAATCTCTACAGCTATAGGTGCAGGGTGTTTAACACTTCCTTTAGTTTTCTATAGACAAGGAATAATCTTAGGTTTTATTCTCTTAGTAAGTGCTTGTTGCTGTAGTTTTATGGGGATTATGAACATAACAACAGCAGCTGAAAATTTCAAAGTATTCGAATACTCTGATCTAATATTAAATGTTCTTGGGAAAAAATGGAAGCTTCTTTTCGACAATGTTTTGATTTTATATGTAATTGGTACCTTAATAGGATATCAAGTCATGGTTGGTAATTTTGTCCCAAGTATTTTTGACTCATTGAACATTAATTTCGAACCCAATATTGAAAGAGTTATTATTATGGTTGGGGCTAATGTGTTAATTATGGCTCCATTAGGAGTTATGAGAACATTAACTTCATTGAGATTTATGTCAATAGTCAGTGCTTTGACTTTACTTTATATAGCTTTATTGATAATTTGTGAGTTTCCTTTTTTTAACAGACACAACAGCTATGATAATGTCCATATTTTTGATGTAAACTTAAGTATTATTTCCAGTTTCAATATATGCCTTTATGCTTTTACATGCCATACAAATGTTGCTCAAGTCTACAAAGAACTTAATAACAAAAATCTTAGACGTATGGGAAAAGTGGCACGTCGGGCCATGTTGACTGTTTTAATCCCATTTTCAATCCTAGCACTTTTCGGATACCTTTCGACACTAAGTCATACCCCAAACCTTATCATTATGAGAAGAGCTCCTGCTGCGATTTCTAATGATTGGCTTATGGTCATAGCAAGAATTTTAATGTCAATAACTCTTGTCATAGCTGTACCTATAAACATTCCACCATGTAGAAAATGCATAATAAAAACTTGGTTAAGAAATAATGATGAACATCCTCCAAACACATTGTAAAAATTATATAGACATTATGGAGTAACTTTAGCTTTACTCGGGGTAACTTTACTTGTGGCAATATTTTTCCAAGGGATTTTGATTGTGTTTTCTATACTTGGTGGGTTTTGTTGTGGGCTTATTGTTTTAGTTATACCTAGTATGATATATTTAGGTTTTTTAAAAGTCAAGACGGAGAAATATGAGGATAAAAGCTGGAAAGCTATTGGGTTAAGAGTTGGAAGTGTGAGTTTGTTTTTACTGGGAACGACTGGAGCTATTTTGAGTGTTATTGGGATAGATTAATAGGAACAAATAGGTATATATTAATGTTTAGGGTGTTAATGAGAAAGGATTTAAGATAGACGGGGAATTTTATATGATTTGATGGAAAGTTTATAATTTTGATTAGAAAGTTTATATTTTATGAGGATTTTTATGATAAAAACTAGTTAGAGATGTTTAAAATATTGATTTTTGAAATAAAGTATTTATATTTCAATGAGGACGAGTTTATTGTGTTAATATAAAAATCAAGACTAGATAATAAAATATTAATGATTTTATGTATAAGTTTTTCTTATTAAGCATAATCTTCATCTCATGTAGTAACTAAGTCAGCTATCTTTAAATTTTACACCTAACATGGTATTTAACGATAATTTAAAATGCTATCAAACAACTCTTTGATTGAGTTCATGACAATAGGAAGTCCAATGATAAAGCTCAGCAATACTTCAAATGGTAAAGAAAGGTATATCTGGGCAACTAATGACGAGCTCCGTTGGAGCGAGTCTTTTCAATCATTTTCTTCATATTCCAAAATTGAAGTAAGCTCTATAATCTCTGTATGGACACAAGATAAGCCAAATAGTAGTTTTCTTATAATCGAGACAACAATAAAAACATACAAATTCCAGTTCAAATCCTCTCAA
>MPUH01001554.1:0-12969 GCA_001970955.1 Stentor coeruleus | reverse complement strand
TGGTTTTGGCATTAAGTCTGTTATATGATAACCTGCAGCATCACAAAGAGTTTTTAGTTCGTCGTAGAAAAGACTAGTGAGCTTTTTTAAGAGTTTTGCTACTAAAACTTTGTCGATTACGATTTCTTTGCTTTCTTCGGAATCCATTGCTAATTACAAATGATAAATAAATATACGTATTTTTAAAATGCTGGATTTAGACTAGGGTGTAGATGGCCTTTTATTGAGAATTTTGATGTGGTTTTTTTAAAGTCATGTGAGAGATAAGGTGGGATTATGATAAATTATAGTGATTGAATTTGAAAATTTAATTTAGGCATTTATGTAATAAAGATGAAATTTTATTTTTTTGAATGTTGTTGAGAAAATTGATACTTTAAAATTTACTTCCAACCGTAAGTTATACAAAACTTTATTCACACTTGCATCGATTCTCTACTGTTTTCCACACAATTTACTAGTTGCAAAAATTTATTCAAATCATATCCATAATCATCTGAGTTTATACAATTCTTAGATAGGCTTAGTCATCCTGAATCAGTTCCATATTACTTCAGTAGTAAAATTGTAAAACTTTAAAGAATTCTCACCTAAAAAACTCAAAGTTTATAATCATAGTCTCTTAACCATAAAAACTATATTAAAAATTGTCAACATATAATCATTCAAACATAATCCTAATATTCAGGCTAATTCAGCCTCTCCCTTTCTGATTTGAGTTTTTTTCTCACCTATTCAAGCATTTTCCATCATCAGAAAATCATAAAAATCATCCTTAAATTATCTACTATAATAATCAACTTTTAATTAACCTAAATTTTTCTATAATTTAAATCCCAAAAGGCTTATCACTCTGCTAGATTTATAAAAATATACTTAAGACTTCCATTAGTCTGAAGTGGTAGAGTAATTAATTAATGGCTATAATAAAAATGCGTCTTCCTATTATCTTCATCATAATCTTAGGCTTAACCAGCGCCTGCCCTGCTGGAGACTTTTACATGGGTCTCATAGAGGGTTTTGAGTCCGATCCTGACCTTTATGGTAACTGTGGAAACAATTTAGTGCTCCTTGGTGACCAGATTGGATTGATCATCCCAGATATCGAAAAATACCTTCAAGAAACCCCAGGTTCATTAACCAAACTTATCCAAGATATCCAAGCTTTTATAACAGCATTTGAATCTACACCCAGCAATTGTGATTTCAGTGCTTTTGCTAAAGCTTTCCTTCAATTCACTACAGAAGAAGGCAGAAAAAGTATATTCCAAAACTATCTTAACAATGCTGCAGAAATCAATAGTCTATCATTAAACGTTGAAAGCTGTGAAACTGATTATAAGCTTTGTGGTTCAAGTATCGGGACAATGCTTCGTTTATTAACTGGGGCAAATCTTCAACAAGGTTTAAGAGGTTCATTAGAAATAACCTCTAATGATATATTGAACTTTTTCCAAGGTCTTGCTTCATCGTATGCTGGGCATATTGCTAGTACTCCACTTTGTAAAGGAAATGTTCTTAGATTAATGCCTGATTTAAACAAACTTGTTAATGAATTGAAATTGGGGGTCGTCAACTATGATTACCTTATGGTCGGAATTGAATATACAGTTTTAAGAACTTGCTGGAGGACTGACTGGTCTAAGAGCTATAGTTTAAATGCTTTAATCAACTTTGCTAAGATTGCTTTTGATGTTACAGCATGGGAACTTAGTTACTTTATGAATACTGAGGCTATTAATGGATTTTTGAATCAAATCAAAAATTGCTCTCAGAATTATAATGCTTGTGGACAAGCTGTAACTTCAGTGTTAGCTTTGAATAAACCTTGGGTTGGATATGACCATAAATAAGTAGTTAAGTTTATAGATAGAAAGCTAATCTTGAACTGATTTTATAAAAAATATTTTTTTTTGACTGGGTTTTGGTAGATAAGATAAGAGTATTTTTATGCTTTATAGTTAAAAAAATATTAATGCATGTCTGAATTAAGATTGATTATTAAATTGTATTTGTATTAAATAGATTTATATGAAATTTAACCTTATTGATTGTTAGCATTTTAATATATGGCTTTGGAAAAAATAAATTTTTGGATATTATGGAAACTTTGATATGATTAAATAGATTTTGCTAAATGCTTATTATTAAACTTTTAAGAATAAGGTTATATATAGAAATAATAAGATATCTTATTATAGGTTTTAGCTTTAAGAAATCGAGGGTTCTTCGCGTAATTAATGATTTATACATTATAAGCAATACAAAGAAAACTAAGAAAGCATTGGATAATAAAAATTATCAAACTTTTCATGAAGTTAATATTTTGATAATCTTATTAAATTTTGATACAGCCAAGCATTTATCCATAATTTAAAAGAATCAGATGAAAGGAAAATATTTTTTTTACCATAGGCCAAAGTTGTGAGTAGTACTTCCCCACACCTCGATAAATTTTTTTTGTATTTATAATTTTTCTTAATAAAAAATGAGAATTCAATATAATAATATCTATAATTTTTTTTGTATTTATAATTTTTCTTAATAAAAAATGAGGATTCAATATAATAATATCTATAACAAATAATCTTTATAGAAACCAAAAATCATACCTAACATAATCAAAATAACAACTAAATTCATCCAACAATATTAAAAATCCTACATAATCACCACACAAAATTCTCCTAATTTTCATTCGCCCCATTCCCAATACTTTTCACAAAAAACCCGACGATCTATTTTCCAAACATTTTTACTTATTTGTACTTATTTTCTTCACTACCCTTCAAAACCAGGTATCTTATCTGAAACAATACTTCCTCTTCTAGGATCTCTAACCGCAATTTCTTTCAAAGTAGGAGCTCTTCTTAATCCTTCTCCAGCACCATCATCAGGTACTTTTTCCCCAACATCATCCATAGGTACAGGTCTTTTCGAATGTTTAGCTAATATTTCATCAGTCCTTTTAATCTCAAGTACAATACAAGAAATATCATCAATCATTACATCTTCTTCTTCAACAATAGTATACCATCTCATTCTTGCTTCTTCACATAAAATCTGCGCTATACAAGTATTGCTAAAATTAACTTCAGTACCAAGTGGACAACTATTAATCCCAGTCCTACATTTTCTTCTATAACATTCAATAAAAGTCCCAACATCTTCATTATCCATAGCATCCCAAACACCATCTGAAGCTATAACTATAAACAAATCCCCAGAAGTACGTTTATAACTTGTACAAACTGGTTCTGAAATAACACCTATATTTTTAGCTATCATATCTCCAATTGATCTACTCATTGCTAATCCTGGGGTATTAGCATGTTGTTTCCATACTCTATAAGGACCAATTTTATTCCCAGCATTATCAGTTAATCTTTGAACCCTACCTCCAGCTTTGACTATTCTTTGAAGTTCTTCAGGGTCTTCAGGTTTTTGATCTCTAGTTAATTGTATAGAGTTTATCTGAGTTTCTATAACACTTTTCCTTTTCTGTTTTACAGCTGCTAAGATCTCCCTTTCTGCACCTAAATTAGCAGGAGGAGCAGGTAAAATTTCTGGTACAATTGTCGTCCCTAGCATTCCTCTTGAATCCCCAACACTTCCACAAAAAATATCAGTTGATGTTATATAAATCATAACCCCTGTACTATATTTTTCTTACCATCCTGAAAAATCTGAATCAATACCAGAAGATTTTTTTTGTAGCTCGCTATCACATCTTTCCGTGGCATGTTTTATAAAATTAAAAGGATGTTCCTATATGAAAGTTACTTTGAGGAGCTGTTTTTTCTGATTAAAAAGCCCTTCGATAATCCCTTCACAGAACTCTGCAACTTTTTCACCTTCTGCTCCGTGGCCATCAAAAAGACAGCAAAGGATTCCATCTGAATCGGTAAGGTAAAAACAATTATCTTGGCATTTTTTCTTGTATTCACCTCGTGGGTCAATGCCTGGAAGTACACAAGAGGATATGAGGATTTTCTCATCAGCGAATTGTAATTCATTGCTGGTTATTAGAATAGGCTCAGTTACGTTGAATGAAACTGTTTGTCGGTCTATAACAACTCCTGCGATATTTCTCAATTTTACAGGTATTTTCCCTGTGCGTGGATACTGGCACAAAGCATCAGAATTTATACTAAGCGGTTTACTCTTAGCTGAAGTAAAGCACCCCATTAATTATGGGTGAGTAAGTTATTTAAATATGTGCTAAATGATTGGTTATGGTATTGAAAACTGAGAGATAAAAAAATACTATTCAAGCTTTGATTGAAGAATTAAGCTTTTGTTTAATAACCACATATTATGCGTTTTTAATAAGTGATAATCGACAATTTATTTATATAAAATATAGGGATAAAATGTTCAGAATTTTTATTCCTATAGTATTTGCTTTTGAAATCACTAAGCTTGCATCGTGTCTGAACTTGGTTAAATGGAAAATTGACACAGATGAGGCTTCTTTTGATTTAATGCTAGCAAATACCACTTTACACCCTGAAAAAATCATAGACAAAACTATAGCCCAAATGCTTGAATCATGCGCTTCTAAAATAACAGAATCACAAACATCTGAGCTTTCTGATCCATCAGCAAATTTTATTGATTACAACTCACTACTTAACTTTAAAGTACAATTTTTCTCATCAGAGTCAGAACTAACTTTAAGTGATAAGGAATTAGAAATCTTGGATTCATTAGAAAACTATGTTAATAACTTAAACAAAAACGATTATTTTAATATTTACCTTGTAGTATCATTCTTATTAGTCATTGTTTTTGTTGGCTTTAGGTACGCTTATATGTATGCAAATCCTAGAAAATGGTTCAAGTTAGAATAAAAATAGTTAAAAAAGTTTATGTGTAATAAAAAAAGGTATGTTTATAGAATTCTTTATATAAACATCATATCTGTTATTCATATACTCTAGATTAAGCTAAGTATTCCGATTTATAAAATGGTATTCTTCGTAACTCGCGCTTATCTTGGCTTTGAAGAGATTTTCTCAACTCACTCATATTCTTCAGAGGCATTCTCATATGCTCAAGATGTACTTTTTCTTCAAACTCCAACTGATATGGGGGTTTAATCCCATCATAAATTTCTTGTTCTTTTTCTGAACAGCTGCTTTCTTCCCCTAAATCATACTTCATATAATTCCTACTCAAGCACACTTTTTTCAAGTCCTTTTCCCCACAGATTTCTTCAGATTCACAGTGTTCCCAAGTCCCATTTATATGAAAAATCCCGAAAATATTCTCTCCAGATCCAGAAATCACCCCATTATCATGGAATTTTATATAAAAAGTCTCATCAATTGGCTTTGGGTAAAACTGCCAAGTCCCGATATAAACCCCTGATTCTCCTTCATCTTTTTTTAAAAAACTGAAATTCTGCGAGTTTTTATCATCGACTTCCCATTTTCCTGTGAAATTATAAAAGATTTCTGTTGTTATGATTTTCTTAAGTTTGCCTATGAATTTTACTGAGTTACCAGATGTTTCAGGCATGATTTTAGGTTTTCTTTCAGGAAGAGGGTTTTTACGTGGTCTTCCAGGTCCTCTTTTTCGTGGTATATCCTCTTCTTCAACAGGTGAAAAGTCGCTGTCTTCATAGTCAAACTCGTTGATTTTATTTTTCCCAGGCAGTATGTGTATTTTCCTCAGATTATTATTGATTTTTTTACTTCGTTCTTGCTCGTTTTTAATAAAATCATCCATCATCGAGTTCAATCTTCTACTAAACTCATAAACTCCATTCGACTGAAGATATGAAATCAAATCTCTAACTTGGTCAATTGTTTTAGCTACCAATGAAAAATTATCTTCAAAAACCTTATAAATCCGACAATCTATATTGTTGAAATAATAATAAATAGAATTTTCATGATCTTTTCCAATCGGAGTAACCCTCAACTGTTCAATCGGCACATAATTAAGTTCATGAAGTATCTCTTCTTCATTTTCTAATTTAAGTAAACATAGGTAATAAATAACAATAACACGTTTACCTACAGCAATTTCCCCTAAATTCAAGAACTTTTCTTCATCATCTTCATAATCTGAAGACTGTTCAAGATACTCATCAGTGTATTTTTTCTTGTTTTTCGGTAAAGAGTTTGTTTGTGACCTAGTTTCTCTTAACCTTGATGTCGCAGTTGGTTTAGGCTGAGGAGTTTCTTCAACTTTTTGTTCAGAAGAAGGTGGCTGAATAAAAGGGTTTCCCCCAAGTTCTGTGAGCATTTTCACAACAAGTTGATTCGCTGTAGTTAATTTTTCAATATTTGGGTCTTTTTGGTATTTGGTATAGTTTCTTTGCCATGACCCTATCTGTTTGTTTAGCAAGTCAGTCCATTTGATAAATGGATACCCTTCTCCTGGTGGCAACTCTCTACGTGCTGAGCTTTTTCTTAATAAAATTTTTGACATCAGTTCAGAACATAAGGGGCTTTGAATAGGTACAAGAACTGCTTGTTCTAACTCCTCAGGGGTGACAAGATCCATGTTTAGACTTCCTCTGAAAATCTTGATAAATTGACATATGTATGGGATTTGCCACATATCCTGTAAAGACTTAAGCTCTAATTCCATATTATTATAATGATGTTGTTAGAAATTGTGGATGATGATTGTGAGAAGTAGAGTTTTGAGTTTAGTTTGAATGATTATTATTTTTTATTATGATTTTGTTAATTTTAACTGTGGTGTTTTTAGATTGTGGATTTTTTTTTTGGTAATTGGGGATTTTCTAAGGTTTTATAATATGATGACTTTTTTTTGAGGATTGTGGCTACCTGGTTTAGAGTTTTTATTATTAGAGATGGGGCATTTATTATTGAGTTATGGGATTGTGTTGTGGATTTCTGGATATTTTGTGGATATGGCCATGAATTTTGACTTTTAGAAATTTTAGGTTTTGGGTTTTGAGATTTCTGAAGAAATAGATATTGAGTTAAATCAAAATTTTCGGCTACTAAACTCTAATAAATACTATCGATGTAATGGATATGTTAGATTCAATAATAAAAAAACAATACCTTTCTTGAATATATACTAATTGTAGAATTCGATATCTTAACTTGAAATACACTCTTTGCAAATATTAGATTATCAATTCATAAACCAGATTTGTTGTTAGATGAGTGGAAAATTGTAACTAATGTTTCTTTATATATTTTACTATAAATGGGAGGTGTGTTTTTTTCATCTCCTAATATCAAAGGGCATTTTATCGATAACAACACAAAGGCATCAGCTGGATCAGTTTTAAAAGGTTCAATCGATATAGAGCTGAAAAGAAATATAGGTCAAGGAAAAATATGCATATTATTTCAAGGCACTGAGAATATCTCTTGGAAAAAATCAAAAATAGAAAGAAATTCTTATCTCAATACGAATGAGTCAAGTGATACCTTAACATTTTATTATCGAAATTGGGTTGTATGTGAAGTACGCTCTTTAGTAAAAGATTTCGATTCTCTTTCAAGTGGAAATCACAATTTCTCTTACACACTAGAAATACCTAAAGATATTCCATCAAGTTTTTCATATTCTTGTTATCATAGAACTGCAACTATTTTATACACTCTTAGTATAGTTTTAATGACTAATAGGACAATTCAGGTAATTTCAGAGAAAAATCTTAGAATAAGCCAAATGCTATTGAAAGACATATATGAATCTAAAAAAAGTGCATTATCTAATCTTAAAACTTGGCTTTTTATAAACAAAGGATATAATTCTATAAATGTTAAACTACTAAAAGACACATTTGTCCCAAGAGATATTATACATTTTTTTATTGATATTGACAATTCAATAAGCAAACTTAATGTGAATGGTATTGAATGCAGAGTTTTTTTTGAAGGGACTATCAAGGTATCAGCATATAATAAATTATACTTTTCTGAAGTACTGATTGTGAAAAAGATATTTCATAGAGTATTATCAGGGGAGAAGTGCGAAAATCTGGAAATAACATGCGATTTAGCTTCAGTAGCAGATTATCTTGATGGACTTTATAGTACTAATAGTAATCTCATTGATTGCAACTATTTTATTGAAATTAAACTTGATATGGATGGGAAACTTATGTTTAGAGGCAGGCCTCCTAAGATTTATTTCCCGATTTTTATTGTTCCAGAGATAACTCAGAAAGTTTCTAATAATATGATTCCTAAACTTTAATAAAAAATTTATACATGCTCAATNTGTTCCAGAGATAACTCAGAAAGTTTCTAATAATATGATTCCTAAACTTTAATAAAAAATTTATACAAATGATTTTGAATATAGATTAAATTTCTTAGTTTGTTTCAAAATATTATAATTAAATTTAGCATACCTGAATTTGTATTTTAGATAAGCAATTTTAGTTATCATGACAATATTATAATTATACATCTTAATGCTGAAGTAAATTGAATCATATCCATATTATTATCTGAGCACAAGATGGAAATTGAACTTGATAAAACTATATTAGAAAGATATTCAGTGGAAGAAGTAATAGGAACAGGGAGTTTTGGCAAAGTTTATAGACTTCAACATCTTTTTAAAAATAAAAGCTTTGCTTTGAAAATTGATATTCGGCAAAAGGGGAGTGTGCTACTAGAGTCTAAAATTCTAGCAGATATCCAAGGAGGACTAGGAATACCAAAACTTTATAAATACGGGACAACAGAACAGTTCTCTTATATGATTGTAGAATTGTTAGGACCAACTCTTAATAAGCTCTTAAAACAAACTAAAGGAAAGTTTTCTCTTTCAACAGTTGTATCAATAATGCTTCAACTAATAACCAGAATTGAATATATCCATAAAAAAGGTTACTTACATAGAGACTTAAAACCTCATCAAATACTTATAGGAAAAAACAAAAAAATGCTTTATCTTACTGATTTCGGTTTAGCCCGAAAGTTTGAAGTTAACAACTATCACATTTCCTTTCAACATTCATGTCCAAGAGTTGGTAATGCAACTTTTTCCTCACTAAACAATCATAGCGGTATTCGTCAATCTAGAAGAGATGACTTAGAAAGTGCAGCATATATGGCCATCTACTTTTTAAGAGGTCGTCTTCCATGGCAATCATCACAAAAACAGTGTTCGAATTCCAAGTGGCAAAGCATTTTCCAAATCAAAAGTCATTACAGCATAGAAGACCTATGTATAAGTTGTCCTAAAGAATTTATCATTTTACTCAAATATTGTAGGAATTTAAAATTTGATGAAAAACCTGATTATAATTATATTCAATCACTTTTTATACAAATACAACAAAAGGAAGATTTAATTGAGTTATATTTTGATTGGGTAGAATATGAAAAGTCTTATAGATCTCCAGCTACAGTAAATGAATATTCGCAAAGTTTAAGCATTTCTAATAATCTTCCTAGATGTTGTACAATTAATACTGAAAATATACCGAATGAAGGAGTTAAAGATAGTTATAAGACTGTTTTTCATGGAAAAAGAAGGAAAAAAATAAGGTCTAAAACGCATAATAATAATACAGTTAAAAATTTAAAGCAAAACCCGAAAATTAATGTTGAAGCTGATGGCCAGGCAGACTTTCATTTGACTTTTAAAAGCTCGCTTAATGAGTCATCTTATGATACTCTTGAAGCAACACCAAAGAATATTTATCCAGAAATAAGGAATAGGAATGTTTTACTTAATAGGGTTAAGCTGAATTGAAGTATACAGAATAAAACTAACTTATAACTTGTATTAATAAAAGTGTTATGATTGAATATTATTTATAAAAAGAATTTCCTTACTTTTATAAGGTAAAATCTTTTTACACTATAAATAAAAGCATCATTACTATATACAATTAAATCATGGGATCAGGAATATGTGGATGTTGCGATTTACAATCATCTAAAGCTCCAGAAATAAGCATAACTTCTCCAAAAAACAAGCTTTCACTACTAGGCTTTAGCAGTCTCACCTCACCAAAAGTCCTAAACACCGAAGCCGAATTACAAAATCGAATCAAATTGTTAGAAAACGTCCGAAGCGATAAAGTCCTAAAACTAAAAGTTATAAATACTGGAAACCTTCCTAAGGGAATAGTATTTATAATAAACCCAAGAGGTTTAGAAAATTCTGATAGAGAAGTTCTAGACGGATACACCTATTTTGGTTGTAAAAAAAAATCCCTTGAAAAAGTTATTAACGACATAATCATTCCTGTAAATGATTCAGAACTAACCGCAACACAAAAAAGTCAAAACTTTATGATATTATATCACATAGAAAAAGATACTTTTATTATCAGAGATTTAGGTAAAGGCTTTGGACCGTTTATCAAAGTTAATCATTCATATGTAATTTATATAAAGGTTATTAAAGATAACTGGATGATTAATATTGGAGAAACTTTTCTTGTATTTGGAATTGAATCTATGCATTTAGGACTTCCTAGATTGACTATAAAAAAATTTAGTGGAAATGAAAGTGGGAATACTAAGTAAGTAAATATTTAGAACTTTTGAAGCTTCAGAACATGTTGAAACTCATATACTTATAGGAAGAGATAGGAAGTGTGATATTGAAATAGAAGATTATCTTTTGTCTAAAGTTCAATGTAGTTTATTTTTTGATGCGAATTCTGGATGGAATATTATTGATGGGGATATTAGGACACAGAAAGAAAGTACTAATGGCACGTGGCTTTATGTTTCTGAAGAAATGGAGATTGTCAATGGAATGATAATTAAATCTTATCAAACTTTGTTGCAAGTAAGATGTATACAGGCTACGTTGATTAAATAGTTTTAACTTAGTTGTTAGGATATGCTAAAAGGTTTTTCGGAAGTTGTTGATGTGAATGATGTTAGGATNAAAGGTTTTTCGGAAGTTGTTGATGTGAATTATGTTGGGATTTTTTTTTTTGAATTTTTTAAGAATAATAGGTAAAATGATGGATTGTATAAGAATATAGAGGATTGAGAATAGAAAATTATAATTTTTAAGGTGTATTGAAAGTTGAAAATGATTAAAAAATATTTTTAATATTATGTATAGATATATCACTACTATAATAATTTATAGTAATAATAAACTATGAAATTCTTGAAGTCATGACTATTATTTAGACTAAGCACACCACTTATCTTTACAAATAGTTTTTATATTCAAATTTTATATGTACTTGGTGGTAAAATTATATAATTTTATACGATTTCAATGTAATGCTTTATATTTTTCAAGATTACGGGACCTTAACAAGTATTAAAAAAAGAAAATTATTATAAAATAGCACATATAACTATATAATTATCATCTTTAAAAACATAAACCAATTAATTTACTTCAAAAATCCTGATGCTTTATTTTCCTCATATTCAATCTCGAATCCCACAAAATTTCAATAAAAATATCTCACAAATTCTAAAATCTCTCATATACTACCATATAAAAGCCTTTAAACATATAGTAATCTTAACTATCTAAGGAAGTTATTGTGAAAGTTGGTGTTTGTTCTGTATTCTGCCCTACATGCATAATCTAAATAGTGTGTAAATTTAAGATAGCAGGCTATTTTGATTCTTAGTTTTGAGGCAAAGCTAGAAAACCAACTGCAAAAAAATTGAAGGCACATAGAATGGAATTGTGCATTAAACCAAGTCAAGAAATAGAATAGCAGAAATATCTCACTTAGTCGATTTAATTTGGAAAAGTGTACGTAGAGATTAATTATGGAAAAATTTCCTTGAGGTTTAATATAATTTTTTTTCAATAAAGTCTCAATATGCTATTTAATTAGAAAATTAGTTACTCAAGTCGAGTTATAATTAAAAATTTTAATTTGGAGGTGATCTGACTATTGGATTAAAGGCAACTCCAATAATTTCAATCGACTTTTTTTAGAATAAATTTGAATGCTTTTTATTCAGCTTTTACCCGTATATTTGCTTTGATATCCCATTTTAAATCGAATTTAAAATAATTTAAAAGATTTATTAGCTGGATTCTGAGAGTAATCTTTCAAATAACAGCCTTCAATCTTTAGAAAATGAATCATTAATTTTTCTGTATGATAAGCTATTTACTTCTCAAACCTATTAAATTAGCATTAATCTATTGATTCCTGATTTTGTGCAATTTCAATCTCCTTTAATTGAATCGAATACTGAGGATTAAGATTCTTTATATATCTTTATTGTTAAGCCATTGTACTGAATGATATTCTAGCTTTGGAAACTTGCTATAAGACTAATTATTCATTTTTAGAATTCTATAATTCTTAATAAACTAATTTTTTGGGATAATTTTAGACTTTGGTTAATAAAAAAAATATTTTCTAATTATCTTATTGTAGAATCCCATTTCTCGTATTCTTCAATAATAAATTTAAGCTTTTCTTAATGAGTGACCCTCTTTCTTTTGATTATTCTCGCCAAAATGGCGTAATCATCTTCTATATTTATTATAAATTGAAGCAATCTAAATAAATAGTCATTTTTAATGGTTACTAAATAATAGCAATTACATCATGAAGTTATTTTATTAAATTGGAGGATTAAGTCAATTAAATTTTGTTTTAAAATCTACGATAATTTTGATAGTGCATTTTGTCTGAAGATTAAAACTTTCAGTCATGCAATTACTACTTTATAACATCAGTTTGTTTAATAGTTAAAGCCTTTTCAAAAATACTAACATTAATAAGATTTTATCTAATAAATTTTTGAATTTTTTAATATCTCTGGTTCTTAACAAAATGCAAAAAATAGTATCGCGAAAAAATTAATCATTGTTATTAATCATTGTTATTACTCTTTATAACTTCTGAAATATTTTACTAAAGTCAACTAGCACATGAGGGTATTCTAAAAGTAAAGATTATAAATATTATTTTAGATATACCATAAAATATTCATGTATATTTTAGATAATCGAATTAAATGCTTGCAGTAGATAACTAGATATTAAAAAAAACATAAA
>MPUH01000156.1:0-93202 GCA_001970955.1 Stentor coeruleus | reverse complement strand
GTCAATCTTTGATTTTATCTTTAAATTATTAATACTTAAATTATGGGATGCATACCAATGAAGTCTAAAAGTCTCAGGACAAGGTCTGTTAGTCAAGCATCTTCAATAATTTTTGAGAATGTAAATATCAATCAAGATCGTCCACGACATAATTAAGTAAAAATATATTTATAATAGTCTTTTATATTACAAGGAAAATTGTTAAGTAAAAATATATTTTTTTAGTATTGAAAAGTAAAAGAAGAAAGGTTTTTGCTGAGAATTGGTGATTAGATTTCTTTGTGCCAAAAAAATTGTAATAGAAATAAAAAACAGAAAATTGGAGAATTATTGAAAAAACACTGGAGAATAAAAAAAATAGTGAAAATAAGAAAAATTGCTGAGAGGCTGAAGATAGTCAATCAAAATTTGACTGGTGATAAAATTTATTTAATTATATAAATATAATCCCAGTAGAAGAGCCGAACAACTTTTCCTTGTCAGGATTTTAAAAACTGTTTATAAGGCATTCTAAACATCGCCTTATTTCATAAAATATTTTCATATGACTCTCACTTTAATATGATAAAATTATCTCTATAGTACTCAAAAAAACTTATAAAATATTCTTATTTCTATCTGTGATTTTATCTTCATAATAATCCAAGCT
This sequence comes from Stentor coeruleus, assembly GCA_001970955.1. Lineage (NCBI taxonomy): Eukaryota > Ciliophora > Heterotrichea > Heterotrichida > Stentoridae > Stentor > Stentor coeruleus. The sequence goes on along the minus strand of MPUH01000156.1, from coordinate 92,553 downwards.
TAAACAATAAAAAATTACCGAATTCAACAGCACTTGTTTTCTTAACAACAAAATACCTAAAAATCTTCAAAAAAATACTTGATTTTCTCCACTCCGCTTCTCACAACAATAAAAAAATAATAGATACTACTAATATCTTATATACAAACAATATCAAAAGTGTCTCAAAAAACCATTTATCGATAAAAAATAGGTCATTCTATAAAAATTAAAAAATGGGAGAACCGACTGAAATCGCTCTAAACTCAGAGCCAAGTAAAAAAAAATTCATAATAGTAGCTTTGAAACCTAGGGACTTAGAAAACCTGGACCTAAAACTTAAACTAATGCCTTTAAATCAGGAATTAAAACTTGTCAAACCCCGTATAAATAATGGTATAGAAATCAAGTTTTTCATAGCAACTTTTACATCTAACGAAAACAAATTTCCATTAAGATATTATGTCTCTGTAATCTCAAAGTCAAATAACAGTGAAATATATCGTACTGATGACAACCAAATGATTTATGATGAAAATTTTATACTGATACTAGATTTTATTAATTCATCAGGAGATTTTGGAAGAATTGGCTTACTTCCTACAGAAAACCCTCAAATGATTCTCAAAGGTATCATAGATATAATTGAAAAAAAATATTTGAATTTGAATTTAATAGTTGATATTTTAAAAGTCATTTATCAAACATTTACCGAAATTTTTGTTTATGACCAATACAATTATGAAATATTTGATCTAATTCAAAATTTTATTAATAAAAGTAATAAAGTAGATGAAAAAATCCTTTTTGCTTTTATAGTATTTGGGGCAAAATTTGATCAAGAAAGCTTTATGCAGAATACAGAAATTACTATAGCAGAAAAAATTTTGACGGATCTTTCAAAAAACTTACAAAAAATCAGTGATATTTCAGTCATGCAAAAACTTAAATATGAGTTTATCTTAGCTTATACCACATACTGCTTAAAAACTGAAAGTTTAAATGGAAAAATAAAGCTTTTATCAACAATTACTGATGAAAAAGTGAAAATAAATTCTATTGAATACTTTTTTGAAATTTGTAAGAAAAATAACGTAACTCTTTCAAGAAATGAAACATCAGAAATTTTGCCTTTAGTTTTTAATCCTTTATGCCAACCATTCTTTATTTTATTAATAAAAAATATTAGAGATAAAGATGTATTTCGATTTTTACAGTCTTGTAATGAGTATATGCCAACCATTCTTTATTTTATTAATAAAAAATATTAGAGATAAAGATGTATTTCGATTTTTACAGTCTTGTAATGAGTATATGCCAATAGAAAATATTCCAAATATTGAATGCATAATTGAAATCGTGAATCCAAACATTGTCTTAAGTAAAATCAGAAATGCTTCTGATAATATTATAAACTTATTTTTTGTTTAGCCTATGTTCGAAAAGATTAAAAAAGTCTTAGATTCATTTTTGGAACAAAAGAAAAGATATTACCCTGATTTCATGAAGAAAAGACTTTTTAAGTATTTTAAAATAGCAAATTGTATTAATGACAAAGAAAATTTCTATTCTCTGTTTATCAAAAACTCTAAAAACAATGCAAAAATAAAGTATAAAAACCTAGAAGTGTCTTATGATCTGATAAAATATTTAATCAAGAAATCACAAAGGGTCAATAAAAAATTTGATGACTTACAAAAAGAATGGTCACAAGCTTTTAAAGAATACCTTAATGCTAATACTTATGAAATAGCAGAGCTTTCAGATTTATTTTTGACAATTGAAAGCTCAGAATCTGCTTCGAATTTCATGTATGGAAACAATGAATTTTTATGTCTAATTTTTAATTTTATCTGCGAAAAGATACGAAATAATCAAATAACAAATATATTTGTTAACCTACAAACAATAAAAAATAAAAAAATTAAAACGAAACTTTATGAGAAAATTTTTCATACTATTAATTTTAATATAAACAGCATTACAATTAAGCGTAATGACTTCTTTTGTATTGTAGCCGATATGGAAAATAACATAGATCCTGATTTCAAAAAAATACATAATAATAATAAAATCTATAAAACACTACTTGTAAACCAATGCTTGATTTATATGAGAGATGGACCAATGAAAAATTTATATGATATCATCAAAATCTTAAAAGATAATTCACTTAAGTATGAAATTATCATGGAATCTTTAAAAAAATTAGAAAAATTCGATATTGGCAGATTCGAACAAATTTACTATTTTTGTATTGATTCAGAAAATTTAGATCCAGAAATCCTCTTAAATTATTTAGATTTTTTCTCAAACGATTTCAAAATTAACTTTTTCAAAAACCAAAAAGACTTGAAATGCTCAGATGATCAGCTACAAAATTTTATTAAAAAGAACTTTGTTGACCAAACTCAAAATGATCAAATTATTGAAAATTTTAAACAACTTGCAAGCATTGATGGACAATACCAGAGAATAATCATAAATTCAAATTTAACTGATTTAATAATAAAAAAAATATTTGAGGAGTTTTCAGAAACAGGAAAAGCTACTCTTTTTAAAAATATTATAAAACCTTGTTGTATTGAAATTCGACTTGCTATAATAAATAAACTTTTAATTTTATTCAGAGAAAGAAAAATTGTATTAAACAAAACGTATTTTTTAGTTTTGACAATGGCTTGTAGGCATTTAGCTATAAAAGATAATATAAAATGTGCTAAAACTTTAATATTATTAGGCAAAAGTATAGGAGATGAACTAGAATATTTAATATTATCATATAAAAAAATTAAATCTAGAGGAGAAGATATTTTAAAAGATATGGTAATACAACTGAATTTGCATATTGAAAACACAAAATTAAGTATTAAAGAGTATCTTAATATACTTAAAATTCTAAGCAAATATACTGAAGATGAACAATCTTTCGTAAGTGGAATTTTAAATACAAAAATAATAGACAAATTATTAGAAGAACGGAAAGATAATAATGAAGAATATTTAGAAATTTTTAATATCCCGAATTATTATAGAAAATATAAAATCTGCTCAGGTTTTTTTAGCAATTTGTACAACAATTCAAAGAATTTCAAATTTATTGAAGCCGCTGCTTTTATTGAAATCTTCAAAGGGCTTAATAATATACCCTTAATACCATATATTAAAGCTATGGCAGATAACTTTAACTTTGATAATTTTTTCAGATTCATGCTCATGATTCATAAGAAACAATTGATAACAGATCAAAAGAATTTTATTAAGAAATCGATAAGTTCATATATGCAAAAATATAATAAAATTTCATTGGCAAATGGAAAAATACTTTATAATCTGATTGAAAATGAAAACGAGGTAGTTCAAGAACAATTTCTTTGCAAAAATGTTTTTTCCAAAATCTTAATATTAGTACTCGAGCTAATAAATTCTAACAGTAGAGAATGGACTTTTTTCACAACTCCATTAAAGATTCCAAAATCTTTGAAATCAATAAAATATTTAAAGGAAAATCATATAGCGATATTGGATGAAGATGCAAAAGAATTAATATCAAAATCATTTAATATCGAACAACAAGACCTTAAAGAATTACTTAGTTTACTTTTCTTAGAAGTGAATTCTAATCAATTTTATAAATTAATAAAGTGGATTTCTGAAGTTTCACCTAGATCAGATCGTGAAGAATTGTGTATTTTTATTATAAAAAAATTTTTTACTATGGAGATTTTTACTGATGATGAGTCTTTGAATAACTTTCGTGAAAATATAAGAATTTCAGCAAGCGAAACACTTTTGAGACTATTTTTTGATGCGGGTTTAGATATTAAAATTGTTAATTATTTTATCAAACTAACAGATAAAGAAGATTTAGAGAATATGAATATAATGAATGGATTTCAAGAGAGCGTTTCGATATATTTATTAAAAAAATACTTTACAATTGCAATAAAATTAAGTTTCAGTCAAAATAATATGAATTATCTGTGCAGGGTCTTTAATTATAATAACAATAGAAATATAGTAGAAAATCTTGTTATTCTTTCAAAACTTGATGATTCTGATGTAAAAATCAAAGCGATAAATAATACTTTTGAAAATTTTCTGGAGCCTACATATGAATTAATAATCGAGCATGTTATCAAGAAAATTGATCCAAATTCTTTATGGTACCAACTTATAAAAAAATCATCATTTCTATATAATTATAATTACATGCAGAATTTAAAAAATCATATCAAAGGTCTGAGGGTTGATCTATGCAACAAAAAAATAATTGTAGAGAATTTAGAGTGTATATTCAAATTCGATGATGAAAAAACAAAATATTTTAATGAATTTGTTGATTACTCATGCGATACGCAACAAGAAAAAGACAATTATAAAAACAAGATAATTCAATATAAAAATTTTATCAAAAATTATGAAAAATATCTGGAATTTACAAAATATTTTACTATGAAATACTGCAAAAATGCTACAGATTACAATAATGTTATACATATTATAGATGTCTCAACTAATTTTTCTAAAATGCTACTTAGTGAATTAAATTTTTCTGCAGATTTAGATAAAATGAAGCAAGTTTGTTTAATGATACATCGAGTCAGCAATTTAAAACTTTTTAGTGAAAATTATGTTACAAGATACAAACCTGGAACTATAATTACTTGCATTAATATTTTCTGTGACCTAGAAGCTAGTTATAAATCGCTCAATAGTTTCTTAAAGGATATTTTTAATCAATACAAAAGCATCACAATAAAAAAATTTGAAGAAATTACATTTGGAAAAGGTCTAGAATTTATTGAGATTATCGAGAAATCTGATATCCCATTAAATCAGCAAGTGTCTAAAATGTTTAAAGATTATATTATTTATACCAGTGAAGAACAATTATTAAAACGACTTGCAAAATCAGCTGAAACATTTTACTTATGTTTTGATTATGATAATAAAGAACTCAAAAATGCCTCAAAGATTTTTTTCAATATTCTCAGCAAAGTCCCAGAAGTAACTTTGTTTGATTATAACAATGCATTTTCTGAGATAAAAAAACATTTGATAGTAAAATTATCAAGTGAAGATCTTGATAGAGCTTTGGTTATTATTGAAGAATTTAATAAAAGCATTTCTCTTTGTGATTTTCTCAAAGAGCTTCAAGCTGGAGATTTCAATGATTTACATGAAGCTCTTAAAAGTAAAACCAATAATCAAGAAGCTATTAATGATTTAAATGTTTGCAAATATATCTGGGAATTTCAAAGAAAAGTTATAAATAAAGATACTTTTGCTGAAAGTATTGAAATGTTTTCAAGGCAGGAAAATTATATTTTGTTGGATCATCTTAGAGTTGCAACAGGAAAAGAGGAAACTATAAGGAAATTGCAAAATGAGATGTTTTTTAATGAGGAGGTTAAAAAAGATGAAATAATCAGTCTGGCTACAAAGTCTTGTATTGAAATAAATTTTTTAAATAATAAACTAAGCATTCAGTTGAAAGATGAAAAAAATGAGGAGGATTACAAATATGAAGAACTTATAGAAATTAAAGATCGGGCATTATTTTATAGCAATTTGCAGGCGTCAAGTGATGAAGATAATGAGTTTAATGATAAAATTTATCAGTTTGTCGAGTTTTCAGAAACCATTTTACAGATATACAAACTCTTAAATAGCTTGATCTCATTTGGTAAACGAAATATTAACCAACCATTAATTTTTTACTTCCCAGATAATTATAATGACTTGAAAGCCTATTCTGAAAATTTAAAAATTGAATTCGATAACCAAATTAAAAACATAGAAAACACTTATAAAAAATATCATATGCTGACTTATCTCAACCCACAACAATTACCTAATTTTATTCAAATTATTAAATCCAAAAGCACTAAAGGAAAATTTAATTTTTTTAATTTTATGAATAGAAGAAATTACCCAATTTATATTTCTGAAGATGTTGAAAATAAACAAAGTGGTGATTATTCTAAATTGGGTGAAGTTTGCAAAAAAATACCTTTTATTTCATCTCAAGATATATATTTTAAAGATGATTTAATGATATTTTCAAATTTCACAAAGTTCATAATTGTAAAAACGAATGATATTTTAAAAGGAATAGTGAGTGTAACAATTAAATATTCTAAAAAGAAACTAAATGCTAATCAAGTGTTTTTTTGCCATGAATCAACTAAATGGTTTGAATTATTTTCTTTTATATGCCATATATTATATTCCAAAGAAGAAAATTTATTTATTATTATAAACAGTGAAAATCTATCATTAGAAAACCAAACAGAATTTAACAATTATTTTAGCCATCCTTTTGCAACTGGGCTTCCAAATAAAGTTGCATTAATTTCTAAAGAGCAAAAATCGATAATTTATGATAACATTATAAGCATGAAAACTGAGATTGAATATCTTGAAGACGAGAAACTATGCAATGATGATAAAGTTAAAAAATATTTCCAAGATTGTTGCCAAAAACTTTTTTTAATAACTTCTGCACTTCCAGGTCTTGGGAAAAGCACTTACATTAAAACTAAGGCTAGTAATTGTAAAAAACTAGTTGAAATTAATATATCAGGGATTCTAAATCATGAAGTGCTCAGTAATATATTAGACGATTTGGATGAAAATACAGATTTTTTATCAATTCAAATAAGTCATACTAATGATATGGATATTTTAAATGAATTTCTTATGAGTATAACACTTTTTAAACAATACTACACTCCTTTGAAAGTGTATAGTCTTGACCTAAACTCAACAGTTTATATGGAATTTGCCAACTGCTTCCAAAATACTTTATTTCAATCAGAACTAATATCCAAATATATACAACCAATTGAAATAAATTGTCTTAATTGGGGTAATCTCAAAATATGCCCAGACACAAATTTAGTTTGCGGATATCTAAAAAGTTTTAAAAATGGAAACATTAATAAATTTATTATTGATAAACCTGATGAAAATGAATGTACTCAGCTTATTAAAGAACAATTAGGAGATATAAATGATGCTAGTTTTTATTCGGTTCAATCTTTTATTAAAATCATGAGCTACCTAATAAATAATTTTCAGAAATGGCCTTATACTATGAGAGAAACATTTGAAGAGTATCTTGCGTACCTTCATGAAAGCCAAAAAGCAATTTTCAGAAATCTAAGATCGACGATTTTTAGATCAATGCTTGACTCATCCAAAGAATTTACTTTAAAATGCATAAAAACTGTTAAAAGTAATCAATTATCTGCAGAAAATAATATTAGATCTGAAGATTATAAACATTATCTGCAGAAAATAATATTAGATCTGAAGATTATAAACAACAAATGGAAAATGATTTTAAAATTTCCATAAGATGGGAAGATTCTAACCATTTTGCGGTTTTATTTTCCCCTAATGGTATGCAATTATTAATATATCTAAAGCCAGAGCATGTTCCTGCACCAATAAAGGACCTTTATGCTACACAGAAAACAATAGAGAATAAGATTAGAGCTATTGATAAAGCTAATAAATACAATTTTGAAGACTACTTAAGTTTTGATAGCCAAAAATTAATAAAAGAACTTTTATCCTTTTTAGATAAGCCTTTAACCCCAAAAAATCAAGTAGAAAATTATTCAATAAGTCCTGATAATTTCGTTAAAATGTGTTTGATTATAGTCAAAGCATTTTCTGGAATTCCTGTTATTATAATGGGTGAGACTGGATGTGGTAAAACTTCATTAATAAGATTTATGGTTACTAAAATACTTGATGAGCATCTTGAACTTGTGAATGTCCACTCTGGGACAACTTATGAAAACATAAAAGAAATAACATTCAAATATATAGAAGAAGGTAGAAAAACACCAGATAAAAGATTTTGGGTATTTTTTGATGAATTTAATACATCTGATTGCATTGGAGTAATTTCTAATCTTATGGTAGATAGGAAATTTGAAGGAAAAGAAATACCTAGTAATGTTTATTTCCTTGCAGCTTGTAATCCATATAGATTGAAGTCAACGAAATTTGAAATGAGAGAAGATTTGGGTCTTCAAAAAGGATTGAAATATAGGCAAGTATCATCTGGTTTGATGCATATTGTTAAACCACTTCCTTATAAAATATTAGAATTTGTATCTGACTTTGGTTCACTGAAGAATTCTGAATTACATAAATATACTGTATTAATCTTAAACAATATGATCAATAATCAGATTGCTTCAAAATACTCAAAACTTATATGCTCTCTTCATGAATATTATTCTAATTCTGAAGATGTTAGTAGTGTTAGTCTTAGAGATGTAATCCGATTTACAAAATTATATAATTGGTTCAATCAGTCGATAAAAGTAAGAAAATTGCAGAAAATGAAAAAAATGTCATTAAATTTTTTAAAGGAAAACAATTTTGAACCATATAATAAGAATGATAATCAAGAATTGATAGCTTTAGTTTTATCATTAACTCATTGCTATTATTTGAGATTACCATCAACTGATCAAAGAGATGCAATTTTAGATATTATTGGTAGATTTATAAATAAAGATATTAATACGATTAAAAACATTATAAAAAGAGAACAATTTAATATTATATCGAGATTTAGAATATCTGATGAAATCGCAGTTAATGATGCATTAAGAGAAAACATATACGCTATAATACCTTGTTTAATGGTAAAAATCCCTGTGTTTTTATGTGGAAAGCCAGGATGCAGCAAATCTTTATCAGTCCAACTTATATTTTCTAATCTTCAAGGCCAAGCTTCATATGATGATTATTTCCAAACTCTTCCTGATCTTTATATGGTGTTTTTCCAAGGATCAGACACTTGTACATCAGAAGGTATTATAAAAGTTTTTGATAAAGCTAGTAAAAAATTTAGTGAAAAACAACTTTCTGTTGTAGTTTTTGATGAAATTGGACTTGCTGAAGTTTCAAAACATAACCCTTTAAAAGTTTTGCATAGTCTTTTAGAAAATGAAAATATCAAAACTTCTTTTATAGGAATATCAAATTGGCGTCTTGATGCATCAAAAATGAACAGAGCACTTTATTTATCAAGATTTGACCCAAATGAAAAAGATATCAACGAGACTGGGAATATGATTTGTAAGTCTCTGCAAGTAAAGGACATGCCTGAGTATGTTGAGAGAATATCCAAGTTTTATTTTACAGTTAAAAATTCACTCAAAGATACTGTTTTTAGAGATTTCTATGGGTTAAGAGATTTTTATAGTGTAGTAAAAATGACTCATGAGAAATTAAAATATGATAAAAATCAAGATCAAAATTACATTAGTATAATTATTTATGCATTATTAAGAAATTTTGGAGGACTTACTGACATTAAAGAAATTTTAAATCAACTGATGAAAAAATACTTAGCTCCTTTTGAGATTCAATTATATAATACTTTATATTTTATAAAAGATAATCTATCAGAAAAGTCTTCACGGTACTTGATGATTATTGCTAAAAAAGAACTAATCCCTGTGATTATCCGATATTTAATAAAAGAATATATCAGCGAATATGAAATGATTACAGGAAGTAATTTTGAAGCTGCCTATGAAGAAAAAAATTGTTTTAACATCTTAAGCAATGTAGTCAAATACATGGAAAAAGGACTTTTTGTCTTATTTCATAACGCAGATGCTATTTATTCATCTTTATATGACTTATTTAATCAAAATTTCACAAAGTTTAAAGACAGAAGATACTGTAGAGTTGGGCTAGGATCGCATTTAAATCCAAGATGTTTAGTAAATGAGAATTTTAAAGCAATTGTTTTTGTAGAAGATTCCAAAGAAAAACTTCAATTTTTTGACCCTCCGTTTCTAAATCGATTTGAAAAACATCATATCACAGTTGATACTTTAATTACAAAAAAACATAAAAACATAGCTAAAATAGTTGAAGATTGGTTAAACAAATTAATGACTGTTAATCTTAAAATCATATCAACACCTAAAAAAGTTTTGATTCCTATTTATAACAGAGATTTTCTATTGCATTTAGCATACATCAATAGTAAGGAAATCAAAGATAAAGATTTAAATGCTGAAATATGTATTGATTATATTATAAAATCTTCAACTGTTGAATTACTTATACTTTCAGATATCTGTAGTCATGAAGAATCTACAAAAGCATCAATCAAAAAGAAATGGCAAAATTTCCATATCGGGTTTGAATCACAACTAGATAATATAATGAATACCCCAAAAAATAAACTTGTAGTAATAACTTATGATACAATTAATATTGAACAAAATATTAATGAAGAACTTAAAAACAAAATCTACTTTCAAAAAGTTAAGCATTTCAAAATAGAACAAGAATTTAAGATGGATCTTGATATTTTTAATAAATCAGATAAAAGTTTATATTTACTTGAAATAAACTATGAATATGATGATAAAATTTGGGAAGATATTTTTTGGATTATCGATGGTTTTAAAATGCGGGATCCCAATAAAGCCCTTAAGCCTATAATAATTATTGTCAGATTAATGAGATATTCTGAAAAAATATTACCTGGAGTATTACCTACTGGATGGGATATTGTGATGTATGATGATTTACTAAAAAGAAGATTTGAATATAATGACAGATTTGTCAATAAGACAGACTGTGAAATTTTAAAACTTTTGTTTACAAAAGAAAAAATTGAAGAAAATTATGAAGCACTTTTGATTGAGTCATTTAAAGAGTTAAATTTTGATAGATATTCAGATAAAGAAACAGATGCTTATATAAAGAATTCTATTGAGGTTATCACTGGTGATGATGTTCGTAGAAATTTTTTAACATGTAAAATATTCAGTATCATTGAAAAATCATATGAAATGAAAATATGGATAAACAAACTCTTTTTTTCAACAACTCACAATGAAAAATTATTAACTGCTCATGATATCATTGAAAATTATGTTAAAAGTATATTCGTAAAAGAACAGGCTTCACTTTTAAATTGGATTGAGAGAAAAAATACTATGGAATCATTTACAAACATTAAAGATGGCATGTATGAATATTGGATAAATATATTCAATAAACTAACATTTGCCCCTGTAAAAAATAATTCTATGCCAATTAAAAGAATAAAAAACTTAAAGACTCCTTTTATACTTGATGCGTTTAATAAACTTGATGAATTGTTCAAAGCAGCAATTCTAAATAATCAAGAATATGACTTGATATATATACTTTCTATGCAAGGTTTATCTAAAACTATATTGTCTAATCAAAATCGTTTAATAAATGCTAATAATACAGCTAATATTGAAAAATGCATAATATTAGACATTGCAAAAATTTTACTTTCAAAAGATTCAATCAATATTTTCTTATCAAAATTTGCTAAATTTTTCTTAAGTCTGAATAACGCTGGAAATGAATTAAGTTCGCAATTGGCTTGTTTGCTTGAAAATAAAGCTTTCTTTAAAAATTTGTGCAATATATTTATGATAGGAATAAACTTAGGTGCTATTAATAAAAATGATATAAAAATAAATCAAGAAGAAAAAATTTGCGGTATTATTTATAAAATTTGTATTAGCATGGCTCCATTCCCAGATAACATAAAAAAACTTGGAGGTCCTGATAAATATTATGACAACCTTAAAAAAATTTCAAATTCAATATATTCTTTAAATAATTTTGAACATGCTAAAAATGACAGTGCACTTATAATTGATTTTTGGATGACTATATACGAATTAAAATTAGATCTTAGTGATATAAATACTTTTGTTAAACATATTGAAAATGATAATATTGCAAGTGATAATTTTATAAGACGGTTTTTAAACAAATTAATAACAATTAAAACTCAGGAAATAAATAATATTAAGTCAAAATACTGCTCATGGATTATACAAAAATCACCGAATTTCATAGATATAATTATTAATGAAATAAACACTAGCGAACTATGGAAATGCTCAGGGATAATATTTAAAGAATTAATGATAAAGTTAGAAATTGTAAATACTTTAGAAATACATAACATGATACCTGATGAATATTTTACAAGTAATCCTTATGCTAATAAAATCGATATAGGAATTCAAAACAATTTAAATTCTTTTTTTTCTGTACTACTTTCTGACTTTATTGGTCATGATCTTAAGCAATTTATTATGTCATTAACAGAAACTAATTTCAATCAGATCAAGGAGGAACTTCTTATTTTAAAAAATAAAAGACCATTAACACAACTTATTTATCAAACTTTTTTACGAATTTTAATAGAAGACTTTACTTATAATGCAAATCAACCTAATCAAAGTTTTAAAAATAACTTTATTCAAAATTTATTAGCAACAATCAATGAAGACTTAGTTTATAGAGTGCATTTTCTAAAGTGCTTAAAAACTAAAAAATATATTAATGATAAGGAGGCTTTAAAAAATCAAATTGAATCTTTTTTTGAAATAAAGAATGAATCTTTTAAACTAGAAGTAAATCCAATGGTGATCAAATCTAGGGTTTATTATGAAAAGTATTTGAAATTAGAGTTATATTCACATGAAAGTGGTGATTTTGATATTAATCAATGCTTACCATCAGATGATCCATATGATATACTAGGATTTCTTCTTTACTTCCTTAATAATGCTTATTTCAATCACAGATTTAATAAAAGCAATGAAAATATAAAAAGATGGGTAGATTTATACGAGCAACAAATCAATCAAAGGGTTGGATTCGAAACAACACAGTTAATAAAATCTTTTATTAACAATTTCCCTAAAGGTAGTCCATTTTATCTTGATAAAGATGATGAAATCTCTCTTGTCCTACAGAAAATGAACTACTGCTTCATTTTATGTATTATCTTTTCATTAAAAAATAACTTTGACCCGCTTGTGTCTATTTTTTTCAACCATCAAACAAGGGCCTTAGACCCTGATCTTTTAAAAAACTCATTTTGTGTAGGAACTGAAATGAATTCTCTGTATCATCATTTAAAATATTACAAAGAAAATTTCGAATCTCTCAAATCAGCAACATTCATGGCCAGATATTCTAAAGGAGGGTTTAATAAATGTTCATGTGGATTTATGTATATAATTCAAAACTGTGGTGGTCCTGTTCTAGTAGGCAAATGTCAGAATTGCAAATTGGATATAGGAGGAACTGGTCACAAATGGATAGAAAGGCCTGGACATGAAAATTTAAGTAATGAAGAAGCAATGGCATATATTGATAATTCGATATCTAAAACTTTTGAATTTCCAGGATTAAAATTGACAACATTAACATGTGATACATCAATTAGGAATATGAAAAAATGTGATTCATTTAATATATTAAGACTTATAGTAAGTGTTATAATTTCAAGTAGCTCGATTATCTTTACAGATAAAATGCATGCTTATCAAACGAACCTTAAAAACAATTTAAGGAATTTTACGAATGAACAATGCTTAAAATTACCTGATGAACTAAATTTTTATTATAGCCAATTAAAACCTGATCCTATTTGGCTAATGTCAATACTAAGCGAACTTCCAGATCTAATGATTGAAAATAGTCAAAAGATTCCTATAAACAAAGATATAAGAAACGCTTTTGAAGCAAATTTTGAGAGAATGATTACTTCAAAAATCAAAGAAGACAGAATAACTGATTATAAGAAAAAATCAAACAGTGAAATTTCGAAAATCCAAAAATATATCATTGAAATAGAACAAGTAGATCCAACATTCGGACCGTTATTCAGAATGAAAATGGATCCTTCTGAAAATGATATGCGTGCACAACTCCAATCAATAGAAAATAAACAGCAATACACTATTTTAACATATTTTTTAAGTAACTACGAAAATATTTTAAGCTTAAAATATTTATACCCTATAATCAAACTGTCAAATCACATGCTAAAATGTTATGATCAAAATTATACAAGAAGTGAGGCTCATAGAATTACTATAAAAGAATTAATAACTAATGACAATAAACTTAAAAAATATTTTAGTTCATTTAAAGAGGCCATTGAAAATATTAAGTTTCCTGTAAGATACAATTGTTTTGAGAATAGTGAAAAAATTGATTATAATGAAGACTCAAGTTTGAATTGGTTTTTTATTGAACTATCTCAAAATGAAGGTAAAATATTAGCTGCAATATTACAAACCCTAGCAAAAACTCAAAATCAATTTTTAAGCATGATATTAGAAGAAAAAGATCAAAAAAATGACCAATTTATTCAGCTTTCTAAAAAACAAGATATTATTCAAATCTCAAAAAACATAAACGAATTAATTAGTGAATTTACAGTAATCAACCCAAATTATGGGAAAGGCCAATTTATCATATATAATTTTAAAGGGATGCAAGATTTTATTATCGAATGCACGTGTGGGGTTAAAATATTTAATGATTTAGATTTGAGATTTTGCACTTATAAAAACGAAGTATTTTTAAATCCCGAAGGAGATATTTTATCAGATTTTAGAAAATCGATACAACAAGTGCCTTTAACATTGGAAAATAAAAAACTTATAAAGAGATATTTAAAAAATATAGTAGAAACTAATTATGAAAAAGTTTTAGAAAATATAAAAGCTTCATTAGAACAAATAATGAAAAAATCAAAAAACCAAGCTGGAATTGATAATCAATGTATACATGTATTTGCAAATAATATAAATATGACATCAATAATAACATTACTTAATGAAGCAAACGATTTAAGCAATTTTATGATTGTAAACCTTGTAGAAATTTATGAGATTGTTGAGAAAATGTACTTCAAATTTTATAAAAAAGAAATACCAGATAAATTTAAAAAACCTATAAGAGATGTTGTGGGTTATAAGAATATTATAGAAACATTTTATTATGAATTAAATGATAGGCCTAATATTCTACCTTCAGCAAAAGATGCTAAAAATGCTCTTATGAGATTAATGTCAAGAAATTTATTGAAAATTGAAGATGAGGAAAAATCTATAGGTTTGGAAATTATCAACTATTCTTTGTGGAGTGAATTGAATTGTGAGAAAATAGGTGATGCGGGTTTACCATTTCCACAAACCCTTAAATTCAAAAATATTTATGAGATTTACATAATGTTTAGCAAGACTATAAAAGAATTAGGATAATAAATAATTAGAATGTTAAGGGTTAAATATTGATTTGTAGATATTATAGATGGGGTACAGTTATAAGATTTTTTAATAAAATAAATGCTGAGATAATTTTTAAATATAATAAGAGTATCAAGAGAAAAACACTTTTTTGGAAAATCAGTGTATGAAGATTACTCAAAAAAGCAAAAATTTTATCTATCAATAAAAATAGGTTTTTTATAGTTTAGCTTAAGTTTTCATGGATATTTTCTTTTGCTGCTTGAGATGTGAGGATTTTAATTTGCCCTTTAGGCTTTAATTTTTTTATAAGGCAGCTTATCTGGTTTTCTATGTTTTGATAACTTTAAGCTCTTTTTCAGCTTTTAACTCTGGATTGGACTTTTTAGTTTTATAGTTTTTAGGTTTCTTGAGTGTAGAATTTTCCAATAATAAAACTCATAAAATCTAAAAACCTAATTGGTCGAAACTAAATAAAACTTGGATTATATAAGAAGAAAAATATAAACTGTAATATTATTCAATTATAAGACTAATCTACATTCAAACTACCTAAATACTCTATAATTATTGCCCATATTATAATAATTATATTAACTTCAAGTAAAACCACAAAAAGATATAAAAATAATTATCAATATTTCAATGAATTCTTTAGCCTCTGTGCTCTTGCTCTTAATTCTTCAACACTATCCAAAGAAGGTTCATACTTAGAAGAAAAACCACTAAACTCTGAATATTTAGCATCTAAACTTCCTTCAAAATCACTCTGGATCTTAGGTTCCCCAAGGTCATCTTCAAGTTTCTCAAGATCATCAACCAATACAAATAAATTCTCATCATAAAAATCTTTATCAATTTTGATCCTCTGTGGTATTTCTTTTATATCTTGTATATCATTAAGCTTTCTCTCATTCTTTCCAGTAAAACTTTGTTCAAACATATTAATGCTCATAGGCTTATCGAATTCTAAACTTTTTATATCAAATTCTTGCCCTTTTCTTAAATCTTCAGCCTTTCTTATATTAGCTTGACTTCTTTCTATGAGTTTTTTCATTTTATCATCTTCGTTTTTAGTTTTATTGATTCCAAGAGCTTTAGGTATTTCGCTTTCTTTTCGGCTCATTAGGTTTTGAGAAGCCCTTAAAGAGTTGATATTGCAGTTTTTAACGCTTTCTGATAATAAAAAAAGGTCATCTTTTAGGTTTTTTATTTCCTTTACGGCAACTGATTGAGGAATATCATTTTTTTGTAAAGAAAAATTTTGATAATTGCTTTTAGGATAAAGTTCATCTGAAGTTTGGATTTCTTTATCACATACAGTTTGGACTGAAGCATTACTAGTCTCTTTTTCTCTTATTGGGGATAATGGGACACTTATCATTTGTATGGGTTCAGGGGTTATTCTCATTGATGAGTTTATGATGTTAGATTGGGTTAAAGGACTTTCAAATACTTGTTTGTCCCATGATGTTCTCATTTGTGCTTGCTTATAAGTTTCTAATATCTCCATTGACTTCTCATATTTATGTTTATACTCTTCAGTAGCAGCGCGGATTTTTTCAATTTCCTTCTCGAGTTTACGCTTATCTCTTTCTCCAGACTTGATTTTCTGTTCAAAGAATGACTCAGTATCTTCACGTTGACTTTTTTCTAAAGCAAGGCGGCGAACTAGTTCGCCGATACGAGCTTTATCTTCTGGACATAAGTCTGTAAGTCTTACTTCAGAGTCTAATTTTGAAAAACTTGGCGATGGATGCTCTTGTAACTGGGATTTCGACTTTGATTTTGGCTTTGGTAGAGACTTGTCTTTTCTTGAAAATGCTTTTGATGAGAATCCAGACTCAGTTGACCTTAAGTGTGAAGGATGAAGTGACTGATTTTCCATTTAGAAAATGCTATTATAATATATTTACATATATTTTATTCATATAAATCATCACTTCCATAAACAATTCCTAAATTTCATTAAACCAAATCTATCAACTCAATTAAAAACTTCTTCAAAATTCCTCCTCCTATCCCAAGACCCTTACGTCAAAAATCCAATTCAAATTTTTTAATAAAATTTCTAAAAAATGGGCAATAATTGTTCATGTCTAAGTGGAGGTGCAAATGAAGATAAGCAGATTAGCACAGACAAAAACGTAATCGAAATCGAGAAAAACATGGGCAAATCCTTAGAAAGCACTTACAAAAACAACACTGATCCTCGAGATTGTTCAGTTGACATAAGAGTAGAACTAACAGATATAATCATATTACAATCAGTACTAAGAGGTTATATAGAACGTAAAAAAGCTAAAGATATCATAAAATCATATAATTTCAATCAAAAACCTTCAACCAACATCTCAGAAAAACCTCGACAGTCTCCGAATCGCCGGAGTTCCGCATCAGAAGTTCCCATAAGAAAAGAAGTCCATGAATTATCCGCTTCTTTAATCCCAGACTATTCAAATACTGCAACAAAACTTATGAAAACCAAACTCGGGCCGTTTATTTTCCGAGAAACAACTGCAAAAAATCTTATAACCCGAGGGCCAGTGCGTATGGAAAACGAAGCAATTTATACTGGAGAATGGAACAATCAAAATCATAGGCATGGTAAAGGGACTCAATTATGGAGTGATGGATCGACTTATGAAGGATATTGGGAAAATGATAAAGCAAATGGTAAAGGAAGGTTAATTCATGCGAATGGAGATGTTTATGAAGGGGAATGGAAAGATGATAAAGCTCATGGAAAAGGAATTTATATACATACTGATGGAGCGAAATATGATGGATGTTGGGAAAATGATAAACAACATGGAAAAGGGGTTGAGATATGGCCTGATGGGGCTAAGTATCAAGGAACTTATGAAAATGGCCAAAAACATGGAGGAGGGAAATTTGAATGGGCTGATGGGAGTATGTATGAAGGTGAATTCTTTGCTAATAATATTCAAGGTAAAGGAACTTATTTGTGGAGTGATGGGAGGAAATATGTTGGAGATTGGAAGGAAAATAAAATGCATGGTAAAGGACTTTTTACTTGGAGTGATGGAAGAAGTTATACAGGAGAATATATTGATGATAAGAAACATGGATATGGAGTTTTTATATGGCCTGATGGGAGGAAGTATGAAGGTATGTGGGCTTTGGGAAAACAACATGGAAAAGGAGTGTATTCAACTGCTGTTGGAGTTAGTAGAGAAGGTGAATGGAAAGATGGGAAACGTATAGCTATGCTTAACTAAAAATTAATGTTGCTTAGAAATTGATGTTATGAAAATGTTAGGATTTTTATACGACTTGTGAGGTTTTTCTGAGTTGTATTTTTGGTGTGAATGATTTTTTTATGTTGGAGATACATTTTGTATATTGTTATTTATTCAATACTATAAACATTCATGCATAAAATCATCAAAATGCTATAAAATTGTAATTTTATAATACTTATTATCTTACACATAATTTTAATAATTTAATAACCCAAACATAATCCCCGCAACTTCAAAAACTATAAATCTCCATCTAGAACCTCCCTTTTCACTTTCATATAAATTACAATCATCCTTTAAATTTTTTTTTTTCAAAATCCTATACAAATACAATCGTTAAATTAACGATTTCATAATGTTTTATTTAAATTCGCCAAGCCAAAAAGAAAATCTTGAAGATCCTCGTAACAAGCCCCAAGGGCATATTTATCCAAGCACTCCTCAAACAAAGCGAATCTTAAATTTTGCATCAGAAGCAACTTCCCCAGTTAACATGCTCTCATCAAGAAACAGCGAGAAAAGGTTTTTTCATAAAGATGTGAGTTTGAATGTAAAAGCTTCTAACAAAGAAAACGGTATAGTAAAAGCTTTTGCAGCAGTCACAGACCAAGGTTTAGTTAGAAATTACAACGAAGATCGAGTTAGCATAATTTTGAATATCATGAAGCCTCCTCATAGAAATTCAGAAAAGTGGCCATTCTGTTCATTTTTTGGAATTTATGATGGTCATGGTGGTTCAAAATGTGCTGATTTCCTTAGAGACAATCTTCATCAGCTGATTATCAGAGACCCAAGGTTTCCTTTTAACGCTTCAGAAGCGATATTAGAAGGGTTTCGACAAGCTGAGAAGATTTTTACAACAAATTCTGATACGAGTAACCCAAAAGAAAAATCAGGAAGTTGTGCTTTGATAATTATGATTGTTGGGGATATATGCTATGTGGCTAATTTAGGAGATTCAAGGGCGATTATGAGTGGAAAAAGTGGAAGGAAAGTGTATACATTATCAAAAGATCATAAACCTTGTGATGTAGATGAAATGAAAAGGATCATTGATGGAGGTGGAAAAGTATATCAAAGCTCAATAACTATACCTTCTGGACAATCTTTACCTGGACCTTATAGGGCAAGTCCTGGTAGGCTATCGGTTAGTAGGACTATTGGGGATTTGTATGCTAAATCACCTGAACTTGGGGGGAATCCTGAAGTTATTATTGCCCTTCCTGAGATCAAAGCATTTAAAATACTTCCAGAATATGATTTTATTATTATAGGAAGTGATGGGGTTTTTGATAAATTGACAAATAAAGAAATCATTCAGTCTTCTTGGAGTAAGAATATTGCTTGTGTTAACTCAAATCCACATATGCAAGCTGCGAATGCGGTTAATAATGTTATTACAGCTGCGATGAATAAAAGGAGCTTAGATAATTTGACTGTTGTACTTATTGCTTTTGAAAATTTCCATAGGGTGCCTTTAGGACCTGTTAGTGTTTAATTGGCTGTATTTATAGGTAATAATGTAATGAAGGTACTTTATTATTAGAGATTTTATTAGATATTTTTATGTTTGGAATTTTTTTTTATAATTTATGAAATGCTTAGTGTGTAAATATGATAGATTATATTGGAAATTATTATTTTTTTAGATGAATGTATGATTAAATGCTAGAATGAATGGAAATTTTAATTATTAAATGTTTTTTATCGTAATTTTGTTTGGTAGATAGGTGACTGGTTTTGAAAATTAGTTTTATATTTAAGTGGATTGTAGATTATGCAGAGAAAAAAAAGATGTTTGTAGTTACTTCGAAATATTTTTTTATATTGTAAGATAATTCAAATATCGAGTAAAAATCATTTATGTTTTTAATTGACTTTATCCTAACCTTGCTGGTAAAATATTCCAAAAACGGATCTTGAACATAATAATAAAAAAAAACCTAAGCTA
This sequence comes from Stentor coeruleus, assembly GCA_001970955.1. Lineage (NCBI taxonomy): Eukaryota > Ciliophora > Heterotrichea > Heterotrichida > Stentoridae > Stentor > Stentor coeruleus. The sequence goes on along the minus strand of MPUH01000156.1, from coordinate 72,256 downwards.
AATTTTTTTGTCTCTCTACCTTCATCTAGTTTCATATACCATGCCTTAGACATATCTTCCATTTATCATTTCAAAGCTTTATTTACCATCATATGCAAAAGTACCCGAAAACCAGCATCCAAATTTAAGTTTTCACATGAAAAATAATTAAAAAAAGCATAAATATAAGTTGAAAATCCAGTCTGCATATAAAAAATGAACCGTCATAAAAAATTTATCTTGTTAAAAAATCGACTAAAAAAATTAACTTCTAGAAATCAACAACCCAATCAAAAAGGTTTACTATTCTCATCAAGTCAACTTCCTAAGTTTCGATAGCAATGCAAAGATACAAACTAAATCTTTTTATTGGTTTTTTATATAAGTATCTAACCATGATTCAATAAGTCAATCTTAAAGAAAATTTGTATTCTAATCAATCCTTTAAAGCATAGAAAAATTATACTAATAGACTTAAACTTCGTATTTTAGCCATACAAGGAAAAGTTGTTCGGCTCTTCTACTGGGATTATATTTATATAATTAAATAAATTTTATCACCAGTCAAATTTTGATTGACTATCTTCAACCTCTCAGCAATTTTTCTTATTTTCACTATTTTTTATATTCTCCAGTGTTTTTTCAATAATTCTCCAATTTTCTGTTTTTTATTTCTATTACAATTTTTTTGGCACAAAGAAATCTAATCACCAATTCTCAGCAAAAACCTTTCTTCTTTNCTAACAGACCTTGTCCTGAGACTTTTAGACTTCATTGGTATGCATCCCATAATTTAAGTATTAATAATTTAAAGATAAAATCAAAGATTGACTATGCAAAGTATATGATATTATTAGTATATGATAAGAGAGGGTTATAGGAAAACTATGATAAAGTAGGGATAGTGATTGATGTATTATTTGGGTCTTATAATTTTTTTAATCCTTTGAATTATCTCAAATTTTAGTAAGAATTCATTTTGAATTAGGATTTTTCATAGATTTAATTGGAATTAAGAAAGGGAATAGTTTTTTGACAGATTGGGTAGACTGCGATTGATGAGGAAAGTAAGACTTTTGAGAATTTTTTTTTGTTACTTTTTAAGTATTTCAGTTTTTACTCAAACTTTTCTGTTAGAACTTATCGATTTTATTGAAGTTTATTATGTAATAATAACTTATCAATAATAAAAATATACTGTGAAGAAAACTTTTTCATTAAATCTTAAAAGGAATGCGTTAAGGCTACTTTCTATTTTCATTTTTAAATTCAGTTAGGACATAACTTAAAAAATCTATTTAACAGTATCAGCGAACTTAAGATTGAATTTAATCTCATATCTAAGTTTTATAATAATTATCATACAAATATATTTCGTTCTTATTAGCAATATTACATTAATTATTCATATATCGAATACCTGCTTAAATCTTCAACTTCGACAATATTTATTCTATACCTACACTGCATTGTCTGTGGAATCAAGTCGAAATCTTGTATAAGAGAGGGTGTCCTTTGAAGCATTGTTGCATTAACTTTCTTAGACTTCGTTGGCATACATCCCATTTTATTATAATATCTTTTTGTTATCTTTTTTTAATAACATGAATTAACTATTATATTAAAAAGTGATACGCTATATGATCAAAAACTAAATAATAGTTATAATCACTTTCTTTTTATAGTTTATCAAGTAAATATATTATTAAATCTAATTTTTTAATAAGAAAAATCTTATTATGCAGTTTTAAAGTCCATAGATATTCCTACTCATGAAATACATAAAAATATTAGATAAATAAAATACAATCTTTTTCCTTATCTTTTAAAAATTCACTCCCCAAAGCCTTTTATTAAAATAATATATCTTAAGTTTATATTCCTATAACCATAAAAAAAAAAAACTCAACCTAAAAATTCTTTTATAAACATCTAAAAATCTCCTTCATGTATATATTTCCATAATCTTCCATTATAAAAACACTTATTCCATATCTTTCAATAAAAAACCCATACAATCAATCATAATTTTCCTAATACCCCAAGCCTAATCTACTATAAAAATCATTAAGGCAATTAAAAAATAGAATTACTCGGTCTTGGCGTCAAGCATTTTCTTTCTCCTCTTTGAACTTTTAATTGGATTTTACAAGCTTTATTAATTTGATCAATAAGTTTATTTTCTTGTTCATCCATCATTCGAATTTTTCTTTCAACTTCATTTATCCAAGCAATATGAGTTTTTAAATTATTCTTACATAAAACCTGCACTTTTATATTTGAGTTACTTGCAGAATTTTTTAGATGGGTAGGTTTTTTTATACCTTTAATTACTTGAACTTTATCACGTGCAATTTTTAGGTTTTGTTCTTTTTGTTGTTTTATATATTCTTTGTTTGATTGGATTTCTAAACGAATTTGTTGGATTTGCTTTGTTTTTAAGTCTTGTTTTTTAGAGCTAATGATATGAGATCGGGATACTATATCGCTAATTGATTGAGGTTTTGGTGTTCTTGATGTACGTATTGGTGAAATGCTTTTTTGATTCATTTTGTTTGAAATTTGAATAATAATTAGATAATTAGTAAATTAAATTTATCTTTGAATAGAAAAATTAGGTTAATAGGATTAGTATAATTGGGAGGTGTTTAAATGCTTTGATGATGGGAAAGGGTTTTTGGAAGAGGATTTTGGTTTTTTGGAAGAGTAGTTGATAGTGGATTTTATTAAAAAAAATTAGGAATTGGATTTTAGGGCTGATTTTGTTAAGGGGTTAAAGGATTTTACATTCGTCAAAGGATTTTTATTTATTGATTTTTTGTATTTATAAATAGGATTTTTGTTATTTTTGATAGAAAATTAGATATTTATTATAGAATATTAAGCGATTATTAAATAATTGTATAATTCTTATTAGTAAAGAAATTATCAGGTATATCAGTGCTATTATTTAAATATATCCTATATGAAATAAGAGAGTTTAGATTTGTATTTCAGGGTTTTGATTTTTTGTGTAAGTAATACTAGAGAATATTTAAAGTAAATACTCTATCAGAACTAAAATAAATCCTATTATCAATAGATCATGAAAAGGAAAAGTTTTAATATTTATCATAGTAAACTAAGAATAATCTTATCGATCAAAAAAATATTATATTATTAAATATATACAAAATTAATCTTATAACATAATACAAATAATATATACAAATGATAAGACAACTCATAAGGAAAATCATGGTCGGCGACTATATTCCAAATATAAATCTTCCTCTTATAACTCAAGGAAAAGCTACTCCAGTCAACCTTGAAGAGTTTTTCCGTAATAAGACTGCAATTTTAGTAGGTCATCCAGGAGCATTTACTAGATACAGTACACAAGAACAAATTCCTGAATATACTAAAGCTAACTTTCCTTATCAGGTATATTTATGGAGTGTTAATGATCCATTTGTTCTTAAGAAGTATGCTGAGAAATATAACATAGAATTTCCAATGTTTGGGGATTTCAATGGAGAATTAGCAAGAAACTTTGAAGTAACTCTATCTGAGGATGAATATTTGAGTTTATGTTGTAAAAGGACTGTTTGTATTGTAAAAAACTCTAGAATCCTTGGAGTGAGTAGTGAACTTACTGTTCATTATACTAAAGCTACGNCTGTTTGTATTGTAAAAAACTCTAGAATCCTTGGAGTGAGTAGTGAACTTACTGTTCATTATACTAAAGCTACGAAACCAGAAAAGGTTAATCATTTACTAAACGTAATTTTTAATACCTAATTTGCTTGGAAACTTAATATTTCCTATATTTTCCTACTTATAAATTTATGACTTACTTTTTTATCCAATAAACAATTTAGCATATTTATTTATACAATAAAACTNGAAACCAGAAAAGGTTAATCATTTACTAAACGTAATTTTTAATACCTAATTTGCTTGGAAACTTTATATTTCCTATATTTTCCTACTTATAAATTTATGACTTACTTTTTTATCCAATAAACAATTTAGCATATTTATTTATACAATAAAACTCTAAACTTCTAAATAATTTTCTCTCAATCATCATAAAAATCATAATAAAACATCATATCAAACACTTATTCTCGCAAAAAAAAAAATAGTTAACTGCATAAAACAATATGACTAATTTAATCATGAAGTTTATTATTAAAGTAAAAACTAGACGCAGATTTTTTAATATCTCGTTCGACAGGGGGGAAATAAATCTTCCTAAGTTTTAAAGTCTTCTGTGATTGCTGTATTTTTAACGATTTAGAATTGCTAATGCGTTTTTTGATAACAAAAACTATATTCCCTTGGGTTTTATTATAATTATCATTAACTTTATTCATTGTGTTTTTTATTTCTGGTAGCCTGCTTCTTGTTTTAAGCAATTTCCTACTTTGTGAATTATTTTTTGAAAATAAACCTTGGATTGGCATACAGCTTGGCATGAAATTTTCGCTAAGATTTTCAGGGAATAAAGTTTCTGGAGAACGTTGTGAACTTGATGGTGTCCAGCGACGAATCGAAAATTCTGATGGAGAATAACGCAGTAGCTTCAATTCCATTAAAATATTTTTATGAATTAAAAATCATAAATGGGTAGGTTTACTTGATAAGATGTTGATAAAAGTTTAAAAATTAGAAAGAATTTGGGTTGAGATTAGAAAAGGGTTTAGAAAATTTAGTTGTGTAGGGTTATTATAAGATGGAATAGAAGATATTAATTCAGGGTGAGGATTTGTTTTAATAATAATTTTTTATTTCAAAATTTTATATAACTAATCCGTTTATTTATCTAAACCTTACTGATCTTGAGCTAGTTCATCCTTATCATGATGCCCTTCTCCACTTGAATCATCATGATGCTCATTCTCATCCTCATGCTTTACTTCATGGACGTCTATATTTTTTTTATGTTTCTTCTTCTTTTCCTTAAGTCCTTTTTTAACTTGATACCCCTTCTGAGTAATTTCAGTCCTTCTCTTCATACCTTTTTCAATTAGCACAGGGGCCAAATTTAGGATATCTAAAATCCTCATAGCTCCAAAAATTGCGATACCCCAAAAAATTGCCCAAAAGAAAATAGTAGCAGTTCCAGTCACATTAGCTCCTAAAACCTGCCCACTTTCCCATCCTCCCCAATAAACTCCTTCTTTATGGTCGATAAACCCTGGAAGAATACCTCCAAATATCCCTGGGAACAAAAATGTTGGACCCATATACATAACATCATCAATACCCAACCAATTAAACCCATAAACACCTAAAGAAAAAACTCCTCCGCTCATAAGCCCATGTAAAGCTGCTTCCCAACTTGTTGTAAAATCACTTGAACTTGTAATAAACACCATTCCAGCCATGAACCCTTGATAAATAGCAATATAATGCCTATCAAGATCTGTGCACATAAAAGTTAAGAGTTTTAATGAAACAACAGAAGACACCGAGCCACATATCCACAAATTAGCCAAAAGCATAAACCCTGACTTGGTTCCAAAGTAAAATGGAATCCCAATAAGCCCAAGTATCGTCAAAAATGCTCCAAAAACATAAGTTCCATATCTATGCAAATGATATTTATCCCTCAACATACCAAATCTTCCATTTCTCCTTCCTGTCAACACAGCTCCAGCAACAGCAAAAGCTCCTGCAAAAGTATAAACAACAGCTGATCCTTTTTCAATCATACTTCCTGGCATAGCTTCATATAGCCAACCTTTACCATAAGTCCAAGCAACAACAACAGGCCAAACAAAAAGACTTATGCAGATTGTATAAATAACATAAGCACCATATTGAGTCTTTTCTGCAACTGCACCGTTAACTATGAAGACTATAAATGTTCCAAGTAGTACTAAATAATTGAAATCAAAACCTTTTGTACTAGCATTATCAAGCCAATCTTCGCTGCCAAATAAATCTTCGCCTATAAACTCGCTTTTTGTGTTACCAAAAGCAAAGCCGAAGCCTAGAAGCCAAAAACAGACAATCCCAATAGCAAATTGTAGGACATTTTTAACTAAAAGGAAAGGACTGTTTGATTTACGTGTACTGCTGTACTCCATCATGCTTAACCCAAGCTATATAAGTGTTACCATGCCCAAATACACCATAATCCCTGAAGCGATCTTTAAATTCTTGTCTTCCATTTATTATGAAATTTAAACTGTTGGTCTAGAAATAGTAATTTTTTTGAGTTAAGGGATATGGATCCTTAGTTTTTATGTTGATAAAGTATAAGATAAAAAGTATTTGAAAAAGGTTATAATGTTAGAATTATAATTTAATTTGGTAGAATATTAGGAGGATGTTTTTTGTGGAGTTAGATATTGAAGAAGGATATGAATAAAGTTTATTGAGAAATGTAAGTGGTTTAGGTTATATTTTTACCTTTTAATACTACTGTGTTTAATATAAAAGACTTTTAGACTTTAAGGAAAATAGAGATTGTAGGACAGAATATCATATTTATTAATAAATTATTATATTGTTTATTTTATAGTTGTATTAGATTAAGATAAAGGGGATATGATAAAGATTTATTATTCTATAGAGGCTGCTTTTAAAATGCAGTGATTTATATTAAGTTTTGGTTAAATAGAAAAAAATAATTTTGGAAGTTGTTATAAGATAAGGATATTAGGATATAATGTTTTAAACTTATTACATAAAGATCATAAGATTTTTTAAGATATGAATTTTAGGCTGATTGTTGTATAATATTATTATAAAAATAAGCTAATAGAATAATAGTATAAGTGATGGATTCATTTAAAGATATTTAATTTTAAATATAGTTTTTTATTCTAAGAGTTTTCTCAGTTAATCTGGTAATTATTACATTTTTGCTACTCTTATCATGTTATTTGCAAAAAAAGATTATTTAAAGTTATATAGTAAAGGTTTGATAATCTAAAAACCCTAAAAATATTTTTCTTTAAAATACTAAAGATAATGTGTGATTTGAAACAAAAAATCTTTAACTAATATCTATAAAAATAATAGCTAAATTTTTAGCATGATTAAAAACACACTATCACTATTTATTTAAGAAACACAACCTATAACTATCCATCACCTTTTATATGCTCCCTAAACTCATGAACTTTTTTAATTTTCTGAAGAAATTATATGTTTGTGTTTAATAATGTAAAAAATATATAGTTATGCAAACAGGAATATCTTGTGATCTTAGTTATGATTATAAAATCCTTTCTAAAATGCATGCCTATATTTTCTATAACTCTAGCTGCTATAATTAATATCAATATGCAAAAAAAAAAGTATAAATGCTTAGCTTTATTTATCTGATAAATTAGAAATCTTCAATTGATTTTATCTACAAAAGTTCTAAACAGTAACATCACATTTGTTTAATAATACTAAGAAAAAATCATTATCTACATTTATAAAAACTAGTATATATCTTTTAATTTGTAACTATTAAGCTAATATTATTTTTTTTCTTTAGAAAGTTTTGCAGCTTCAGACAGCAAATCATCAGAAACTCTACTCATAGAATTGTTTTTCACTGGAAGACTATTAAAAGTAGAGTTAATAGGGATATTTGATGATCCAAATGAACACCCAGCATATTGCTGTGGAGGTGGAGGTCGAGCCATAGCAACTGGAAAAGTACTAGATGAAAGCTGGGGTCCTTGGAAAAATCCTTGAGGTTGCTGCATAATATTTGATGAAGATGAGAAGAAATTTGAAGGTTGAGGAATTTGAGGAGGTCCTTGAAAAGCTGATGAATAATTTGATGAGGCAATATTAATTGGAGGAGGAGGAAGAAGAGGACTCTGTTGTGAACCTGGCTTATCATTAAAAGGTCTTACTGGACAATTGGGAAATTTCATTGCAGGTGATGAGATATTAATAGGTGGAGGAGGTATAAATCCATATTCATCTCTCATTAAAGGTGGATTAAGTCCACTTCCAATCATAGATCCAAATCCAGGACTATAAGGTATAGGTTCACTTTCAGATGAAAGTTTTTTTACTATCATATTTTGTAATGGTGTTGTTCTATCAATCATAGCTGATAAAGATGACATTTGTGGTATTGATTGTGCATTACTAGACATGATGTTTTGCCATCTATTCAAACTATTGTTTGCTCCTGCTATATCCCCAGAACGAACTAAACTTACACCTTGCAATTGAGCATTTTTAGCAAAAATATCAAAATTAGCATCTTTCATGACTTCATCATGATTTTCTGATATTTCAAATAACTCTGTATGCACAAGAACCATTTTACTCCCTTGCATATCTTTGTAATCTATGACAACTTGGATAGGAACTTTTTCTTTTATATCTTTGACTATTTGAAATTCAAATGTAAATATGCTTTCGTTGTTTACATTACCGAATTCCTTGTAGAGTATTGTTTCGCTTTTGAGGTTTGATTGATCTTGGTTATAAAAACAGAGACCATCACCTAAGTGAACAGTTATGTTTGTGTTTGTAGCGAAGATTTGATTTGTTAGAATATTGGCAAAATCTTCTCCGATTTTTTGAGGATTGACTTTGCTGAGCTCTCCTCCAGTTTGTTCAACTACTTTACTTAAAGTATCAAGTCTACATTCTTCATCTGATATCGATATAACAGAAACCTCAACACCCATATCCTTTGCAAACATACTTATTTTTTCATAAAATTCAATATCTTCATCAAACTCTAGATTTCCTATACCTGTATTTGCAACACCATCTGTACAAACTATAACTTTTGACCCACTCCCACCTTGACTAGCTAAAGATACAGCCAACAATAAAGCTGGACCTAAAGCTGTAGACCCAGTTTCTTCAAGTGTAAGCAATTTATTACAAAGTTCATCTTTACTATTACCAATAGATGTTGATAAAAATTGATCATATTTCTGATTCATAAACTGAAGCAATTTATCATAATTATTTAAAGTATCTCCAGTAACAGAAATTGAAGAATTCCCATCACCAATAATACAAACTTCATTATTAAATGTTATAAGCCCAACTTTAGATGAAGGAGATGCTAATGATAATGATGTAAGTTGAGTATCGATTGCTGCTTGGACACATTCAAGACGTGAAACATAAGTTATGTTTTGATGATCAATTGCCATCCATTCAGGGCCAACAACATTAAATAATTCTTTTTTTACTTTTTCAAGTTTATTTGTTCGAAGGTTTAGTTTTCCTTGTATTGGTAAAGTTACGCACATAGATCCAGAAATATCGATACAAAAAATTATAGTTTTTTCTAAGTTTTTCTTGAATTTCATAGATTGTCGTATTGATTCGAGAACGTATAAAATTTTTCCGACTTTAGGAATTTCTTCTTCATCAAGGCCAATATCCTTAACTTCTTTGCAGAATTCACATTGCCAAGTGTCTTTAGAATTGCTTATGTATGAAAAATATGCCATACAGTTCATGCATTGAGTTGGATCACCTGTTGAAATAACTTGGTTTTTTTTTAGTTCGTCAAATGTTATTTCAAAAATGTTACTTTCGAGTTTTGCTTGACCTAAACCATATTTTGGTATACTTGGCATTCCTCCTGCAAACATTCCTCCTCCCATTCCTCCTGGTATTCCTCCTCCAATTCCTCCTCCAATTCCTCCTGGTATTCCTCCTCCAATTCCTCCTCCCATTCCTACTAGCATTTCTCCTCCCATTCCTCCTCCCATTCCTCCTCCCATTCCTCCTCCAATTCTTCCTAGCATTCCTCCTGATATTCCTCCTGGCATTGGTATTTTTCCTGGCATTGACACTTCTTCTGGTATTGGCATTTTTCCTGGCATTGGCATTCCTCCTGGTATTCTTCCTGGCATTGGCATTCCTCCTGGTACTCCTCCTGGTATTCCTCCTGGCATTCCTCCTAGCATTCCTCCTGGGATTCCTCCTGGCATTCCTCCTGGCATTCCTCCTGGCATTCCTCCTGGCATTCCTCCTGGTATTTCTGGCAATATCCCTCCTGGACTTCCTCCTGGTATTTCTGCCGGTATTCCTCCTAGCATTCCTCCACTAAATCCAGTATTTTGATTAGGGTTAATCATCATTGTCTTTGAAGATCCATAAATATTTGATTCATTCAGAAAAGGTCTAGAAAAGTCGATTTTTTCTTCTGAATTAGCAGAAGGTATTTTAAAATTGTCAAATTCAGGATTTAATGGTTTTAATTTAGATGGGTTGTTTATTTGAGGTCCAAAAGGTTTATAAGCAAACTTTTGTTTATCTTCAATTCCCTGCATAGTATATTTTGGCATGCTTGATAAACTTGGAGGTCCAAATGAATCTGAAGGAATTCTAAACTCATCTGGTTCAATTTCTCTCTTTTTATACAATTCTGATTCTTTATTTTCACCAAAAGTATTTTCATCACTAGGTCTTTTAGTAAGTCTAATTCCTTTTTCAGTAATTTCTGATACTTCATTTGCTTCCTTTACTTCTGAAAGTTTACCAAAATCAGGTGGTCTTGATAGTGGAGGAGGGGCTTGAAATTTCATTACTGGTGGTTGAAAACTTAATGGATTTAAAGGTGGGACATCATTATTTGCTAAAAGAATATGTGAAGCAGGTTTAATATCGCCTATACTCGGTAATGGGGCAATATCACTGTGCATAGAATGATTTGGCTGATTGGGCTTATACAATTTTTTTGTCGCTGGACGCATATTTTTATCTATATTTTATTCATCTTATAATAAAAAACTACTAAAACACATAAATCTATACAAAGTTTATTATAATCATATGGAAGACCAAGAAAAGACGTTAAAAATATTAAATAGTAAAGAAAGGACCTACGAAGAGCTTGAATGGTTAAGTGATTATCTTTTTTCACTCGAAGATTATCGAAGTTATGCAAGAAATTTATCTCAAGTTCTGTTAATCCATCTATCAAGATGCCTTACAGCAACTTTTGTAACAAGAAAACAAGCAGTTTTTCTTAAAGGCGACAATGCATCAACTTGGCATATAGTTTTCGATGGAGAACTTGAAATTTATTACACATTAGGAAGTGAAAACAAACTAGTAAATCGTATTCTTAAAGGAAAACAAATAGGTGAATTAGAAGTATTAAGAGATAAAAACTATAGCACATCTTGTTTTCCAAGTAAAAATACATGGCTTTTATCTTTATCAAGAAATGATTTTATGTTGTTATTAAGTGATCAACTTGATGCCCGTTTGACGCTTATGAGGAATTTTATTAGTAGTTATTTACCTCATTTACATGGATATTCTTGGAATTTTAAAGAGAAAATTAGTTATCTCTTTACTTTGAGCAAATACAAAAGAGGTGAAACTGTTGTTGAAAAAGAGTTTTTAGATGATAAATTGCATTTTGTTTTTGAAGGAGAAGTCGGGATATATACAGAATGTGAGAATAAGATGAAGAATATTGTTAGGCTATGTAAAGGTATGTGCTTTGCAGAGGAATGTACATTGATAAATAAACCTTGTCTTTTTAATATAAAGGTTTTAAGTGAAAAAGCTGTTATAGCAAGTATTAGCCAATCTGATATTTCTAAATTACCAGATGAAACTTTAGCTTCACTTAAATCGAATTTAATAGACAAAGTTAAATCCCGTAAAACCCTTTTACCTAATAACCCTATTATTCAAAACATATATTATGGTAATCAAAGCCCTTCTTTTAAATCAGCTAATCGCCAAGCAAGAGAACAGCTTATAAAATATATATTAAGAAACAAACCTTGTACACCAAAAAGGATATTAAGCTTAAGTCGGGTAAAAAACAGACATTATAAAGAAAAATTAGAAATAATGCGTGATTGCAATCCAAAACGATTAAGGTGTGTTTCTGGATTTGGGACTGATAAAAAGTTTGATAAGAAAAGAGAAAAAAGCTTACCTTTTTTATGATACCATAATCTATAAATCTAAGATTTTTTATATGTACGCCCATTTCTAACAATAGTCTGAAGCGATCTTAATTCTTTACCTGATTCTGATAAACTCTGTAAAGACTCTTTTTTTTCTGTGGCAACATGATATTTCTGCTCTTCTTCAAGGTAAAGCCGTATAATCTCATCTTTGTTATATATTCGAAACACAGGGAAAATACCAATTTCAACGTTATATTTCGTAACCCTTTTCCTTTTATTAAGAGTTAAAACTCTTTGGAGTGCTATATTTTTAAACTCATGATTAATTTTCTCAAGATTCCTTTTGTAAACTTGTTTTTCTATATAAAAGCTCTTGATTTTGCTATAAAAATATTTTCTTAGGATTTTCTTTGAGTAATCTTCTGGTAAAATGAGTTTATTTGAATATGAATTGTAACTAGATTGTATTTTATTCCATACCAAAGCCAATTTTTCCATTCTTGAAATGTATATGATTATTATAGTTTTTAATCCACTTTTAACTTTTGAGTATTTTTTCTGCCAGGACATTATCATTCTTTTAAATAATCGTTTTGTTAAGCATCTGTCAATACAGTTTATTAAAATATTTCTTCTTTCCCCAAAAAGACTATCGATTTTTTCTCTGACTATTGGCATTAGCATGGCTTCGATATATTTTAATGAATGTTTTCTTCTAATATCTTTTAAGATAAGGCGGAATCTACCTATAGCTCTTGATGCTTGATAGAGAATTGTGCTGTTTATATTAAACACCCATTTTAGTTTCCGTTTTGTTATGCGGATTTTGCTGATTGATTTTGCAACTGTTATGCAGCTCATTAACACAACCCATCCTTTCTGTGCCTGGATTCTAAACCTCGCTGCATTCCACTTTTCAAACTTTTGGTCTCTATCATTAAGTTTTTCCAGTTTCTTATGCTTTTCTGTTTTCAATATGTTTTCTCTAGTCTTCCGGGCAAGATTCAAAACATTATCTCTATTCTCAGAATTCTGCTTAAGTTTCAAAATCTTATTCGAAACACTATACCCAGCAGTATCTAAATTTTGCCTATATATTTCCCTTCCTCTAGAAACACTCCACAAACTTCTTTTTTCGATATTATGAACAAGAATTTTGATTTTTTCACTATTAGAAAACCTTGGTAATGACGAAAATCTTGCTGTCATAGCTCTATCATGATTTTTTACCGTATAAGCCCCAGGTCCTAATTTCCTATCATAAACTTGTTCTAAATTAACCTTTATCGGCGCACTAGTCTTAGGTTTTTTTTTCAATCTTGTCTGTATAGCTTTCCAAGATGGTATTTTCGCAGCAATAAAATCAACAGCCATATAAATTTCTCTCTTTGGATTTTTATCAAATATAGGATTTAGACCTTCTAATTCATTCAAAGGTTTTATAACATTAGTCGACATGTCTATTTCCATTTTTAATCATTTTATTTATGTAATACTAAATACTTAAACATGATTAAATATATCTTTAAAACTATTGAGTTTTGGTTGAGATTTAAAACCTTTTCCTCCTCTTTGGCCTTGTAATATTTTAGGTATTGATGAACTTATTTGATTTATTATTGGATTATATTTATTAAGTTCAAAAAATAATGGTCTTTTAGTATAAATTTGTTCATATGATTGGTTGATATCGTTTTTTGTTGGTATTCTATCAGGAGAAAAACTAGTATTTGCTATGAAATCATTTCTGTTTAAAGAATATATTTTTTGAAGAGCCTGTTTAGGTTGGATTTGCCCTGAGGAATCAAGTAAAGATGGGATACCCAGTTTGTATCGAGAATCAATAATTTGATTAAAAGCTCTTTGGGAAAAACGCTCTATAGACTCACCTTTTAATTTTGAAAGAGAATGAAATTGTTTAGAATCTAATTGGCTTTCCTGTTGTTTTCTATCCTGTTCTATGATATTCTGCGTATGTTTAAGTTTAGTTTTATTATTTTCTTCAAAAGATTCTTGCTGTGATAGTTTCTGATATTTTATCCCTTCTTGGTATTCAAGGTTTTTAGATTTAGTTTTATAATCAATTTGTTTTAAAAATTTGTCTTTAACTCGGGTTTTGACTATATTTCTACTTTCTGTCTTATATTTCTCTTTAAAACCTATCTTTTCATTGTTTTTAACTTCCCATTCCCCACACCTTTTTTTTATAAACTCTTGTTTCTTGTCAAAACTTTCCACACTTGGCTTGAAATATTTATTTTTTTCATCTACATTTTGTATTCTTTTCTTATAAAAATCAGAATACCTACCTTCAATATTTTTCATTTCTTCAACTTTTCTTGTCACTGATTCACGTTCTCGAGTTTTTTCTATACCCGCCAACTGTTCTTTGAGTATTTTTTCTTGAAGTTGTTTTTGGAGGTCTTGTCTTTCTTCTTGAACTTTTTTTTCTTTTCTTTGCAATTCGATTTGCTTTTGTTGAGATTCTGAGTTTTTGAATGCTAAAATTTGAACTTTGGGAAATTCTCGGTCGTCGTCGTTGTTGTTTTGATACTTGGGGCTGTTTTGTCTTTTGAAATTTAGTTGTTTGTCAAGTTCATTTTTATATTGAAATCTTCGTTGTTTTTCCCCATTGCCCTCATAGTCAATGTGCTTTTTTGCATGTTCATCTTTGATTTTCGCGATGAAGCTCCAGTCTTCAATTGGTTGCAAAAACTTATCCCCTGGTATCATATTTTATTAGAAAATTAGCCTAAGCCATTGATGGATGAATAGAAAATACAGTTTGATATGCATAAATGGTGAGATAATAAAATAATATTAAATATGATAAGAAAATAAAGACAAAATTATAATTTAATGATATAGAATTGATTATTGTAACTAACTAGTTGTATTTTATATTTATTTTTTAATATAAATAGTCTGTTTTATGAGTTCAGTGAAGAATTGTTATTAAAATACTGTATAAATATTAAATAACTCTAAAGATTAGTAATAATACTTATATAATTATCTATTTCTTTTTCTTAAATATATTTTTGAATGGGTTCTTTTTTCCTTGAGGAGTCATTTCTTCTCTCTTTTCATATAGTGTTTCTTGATATTCCTTGCTAATATTAAGCATATCCAAAATAATCTTAATATTTTTCTCTATCTCTCCAGTTTGTAACGGTAAAGCATCCATAATAATTAACACAATTTCCCTTATCTGTTCATTTGTCGGATCACTTCTTCCACTAAACTGCCCAGTCCTTCTTTCGTTCTTAAAATGTAGCAACTGTTGATTTAAAAGCATAATCCTATTTTCTAATTCCATATTTTCCTCTTCTAAATTCTTCATTTTTCTAAATATTTCATTAGCTTCTTCAGCTGTGACTTGAGCTGAATTTTCTGTTTTAATATCTGAATATGTTTCTAATGGGTTTAAATTAGTAATTAAAGCTGAGCTAACTTCTTCTTCATAGCCAAAAACTTTCAAAGGATGAGATTTGGGTTTTTCAAAAGAACTAAAACATTTTATTAGTATTTCAATTTTTTCAAATAGATTCTCGCATTTTATTTCTGAAGGGAAATCTAAAAGCCTGATTGAATTTAGTTCTTTTATATCATCATTTTGTAAAGCCAATTTTTGTTCAAGTTGATCTTCGTAAGGTTCTGGAATTTCTATTGATGGATTTATTTCTCTTAAGATATATTTTTCATGCCAATTATATTGGTTTTGGTTTTTTAAAAATATTAAACACCATGTTTTGCTATCATACTTAACAACTTTGCATACAACAAAATTAGTAAAATGAGTTTCTTTTTTTTCATGGTCATCAAAAGAATACTCACTTCCTCTTTCAGAAAAATCTCCTTCAGTCTTTTTCTCAGCATTTTTTTTTATTTCTAACAGTGAATTTTTTTCTGATTCAAGTTCGAGTATATCATTTTCCAACTTGGAAATTGTATTTTCACTTGATTTAAGCTGTTTTTCTATTTTTCTTTTTTCTTTATTAGAACTTTTTAGTGATTGTGTAAGATTTGCAATAGAGTTTTCGGAAATTGATAAATTTGTTTCGAGTTCTAAAATTTTGTTTGATAATGTTATGATTTCCTGCTGAATTTGAGATTCTGATGATTTTATTGATTCAAGTAAAAACTTAATTTCTTTGTTTTCTTTTTTTACTTTAGATTTTTTGTTTAGAGTATTTGAAAGTTTTTTTTCAATGCTTTCTAAGTCTGATTTTGAAGTTTCGTAGATTTGATTTTTTATATTAATTTGGTTATGCAAATCTGAGATTTCTCTGTTTTTATCGTCAAGTAAACTAGAGATTTTTTGTATATGGTTTTTTAGTTCTTCGTTTTTTTCATCAGTTTTCTGAGATAGTTGCTTGTTTTCTTTAAGCAATAATGAATATTTTTCTTCAGATTTGTCATTAGTACATTTCATTAACGCTTCAAGTTCTGCAATTTGTTTTGTATAGCTTTCAGTAAGTTCTTCTATCTCTGTTATTTTAGTTTCTCTCATCTCATTTAATGCTCTTTTCATGTTTTTTTTCTGGGATTTTAATTCAAAGATTTCTTTCTTCAATTGTCCTTCAAGATCATCTTTTTCATTTTGCAGATTATTGAGACTCTCTTGAATGCTACTGATTTTAACTTTTAATTTACTTTCCGATGATTCAGTTGCCTTCATTTTAAGTTCAAGTGTTTGTTTTAAAGTTTCAAACATAATCAATTGTTCATTAGCCTCATCTAATTTTTTATTTAAATCATTTATATCATTATCTTTACTTGTAAGCCTATATAAATTTTACATCATATTTTTTTCATCTATTTGTTTATTCAACTGTTCTACATGGCTCCATAAAGATTTTTTAGAGCTTTGATCATTAATTTCTATATCTTCTTTATTACTAAGACTTAGTTTATTCATTTCATTTTCAATTTTATTAGCTTCTTCTTGTTTAACAAAAATTGTATTTTTCAGCTCTTTGATTATCACATTTTTTTCTTTGATTTCTTTAGAACGAAGATCGTTTATACGATTGATTTCATCTGAATAAGTTTTAAGTTGAAATTGAAGTGTTTCTGATTCATGTAAAGCAAGTGTTAATTGGTTTTCAGTTTTTTGTTTAGATTTTTCTAGTATAGACAATTCATTATAATGTTTTTGATTTATTTCTAAAAGCTGATACTCTATATCATTTATCTTTTTGTTAAGCTGTTCTACTTTATTTTTATTTTTCTCAAGTATTTTAGCAATTTCCAAGTCTTTCATTTTAATTTTCTCAGTCAATATGTTAATTTGTGCATCTTTTTCAAGGATTTCAGTATTATTATAATCATTTTCTTCAATCTTTTTATCTAATTGTCCTTTTATAATCACCAGCTCTCCACTAAGAGTTTTTTGATGACTTTCATTATTAGCCTTTGCTTTATTACTTATCCCTTTTTCTTTATTATAATTATCTTCAAGTTCTAGCATTTGATATTCAAGGTCTCCATTTCTTTTATTCAAAATATCAATATTCGCTTTATATTTTTCTAATGAAACTTTAAATTCTTCAATTCTATATTAAAATTACAATTTTTCTTTATTTTGCAAATTATTTTGAAGCTCTTTGATATATTGTTTTAAATCTTTTGTTTCCTGTTCTTGCCTAGATAACAAGAGTTTTTTTTCAAGTTCTGAATGCTGTTGTTGCTCATCTAGTTTCGATTGTAAAATTTGGATTTTCTCACCAGTTCCTGAATCTGAAATATGAGTGTTTTCATTTTGGTTTATATACTCTTTGAATGATTCTTTAAGTTTTTTGTTTTTCTGAATAAGTTTAAGATTTTTATTATAAAGTTCATTGATAGTTATTTTTGCTTTTTCAAATTTATCTTCAATATCGAGTTTTTGTTGTTCAATATTTTCAATTTCTTTTATAAGCTCACTTTGTTCTTCAATACTGTATAAAATTTACAATTCAGTTCTTTCCTTTATTATCTGATTAGCGTGAGCTAGTTTAGTTTCTAAATTTTCAATTATCATCTTGCTTCTATTACCTGATCCAGTTGCTTCTAAAAGTTCTTTAAGATTTCTTATTTTCTCTTTAAGACGCAAATTTTTCGAACAAAGTTTTTCTTCAGTTTCAGTATCAGTTATTTTTGTTTCAATAGTTCTTTTTGAATTTATCTCTAAGTCAAAAGAATTTTTCAGCTTCAAATATTCCTCGCTTAAATGTGAGTTGATTTTTTTAATCTCATCAATTTCATCTTGTTTACTTCTTAAATACTCTTTTTGTGAATTAAAAGCTACTTCTAAAGTTGTATATTCATGCTCTTTATCTTTAATTTTTGTTTTTAATCTATTTATATTTTCTTCAAAACTTTTAATCAATTGATCATTATTAGATTTTTTTGAAGGTGAATCTGCGAGTATTTTATTATTTTTTTTAACTTTGTCTATTCTGTATATAATTTACTCTTCATCTTTTATAGCAATTTCATCAATCAAAGATCCCATTTTCAATTGAAATGAATTTTCTATATTACTTATTTCATTTTTCATTTTTTCAAGTTTTTTTTCTTTTCTTCTTATAGATTTTTTCATAGACTCAATCTCATCATTTTTTTCTTTAGAAAGTATTTCAGCTTTTTCTAAATCTTCTTTTAAAGATATCATATTTTCCTCATAGCTTTTTATTGAAAATTCAAAAGAACTTTTCATATTCCTAATACTCTCATCAAAACTCAAACTCTCATTTTCCTTCCTTTTTATTTCATCTTGTAAATTTTTTATCGTTTCTTGAGCTTTTTCCATATCAAAATCATAACTTCTTATCTTGTTTTCTTGGGTTATCGATAAATTTTTCATTTTTTCTAATTCTAAATCATAAAACCTTATCCGTTCGTCTTTATTTTGCATATAATTTTCCATTTCTTTGATCTTTGCTTCAAGGCCAGTAATTTCCATTTCTAAATCTTCAAATCTTTCATCATTTTCCTCAGCTAATTCATTCAACTCATTATTTTTATTTTCAAGTTCTTTAATCTCAGTTTTTAAAGTTAGGTTACTATATATAAAATACTCATTTTCTTTTATCTCTAAATTTTCTATATATTTTGTTATTTGCTCTTGTAATTCTAAAATCTTAAGTTTTTCTGATGTATCTTCTTTAAGTTTTTTTATATAAACATTTAATTGAACTTTTTCTTGCAAAAATGTGTCGATTTCATGCTGTAAATTCATATTTTGTTTTTCATTATTAGCTAATTGGTTTAATAAGAATTTTTCTCTTTCTTTGAATTCGTTATATGAAAACTCTAATTCTTGTATATGTTCTTGTTTCATTTGAAGTTCTAAATCATATCTTTCCATTAGTAATTCGATATTATCTTTAATTTCAGTTTCGTTTGATAGTGAGCTTTTTTGAAGTTTTTCTTCATATTCTTGGATTTTAAGATCTTTGTCGTTTAATGATTCGTATAATTCTTCGATTTTTTGGGATTTTGCATCGAGTTCTTGGGTTGTTTCAGTTAATTTCCGAGAAAGGTCTTCAATTTCGGTGTTTTTTTGGGTTGCTTCATTTAATTTCCGAGAAAGGTCTTCAATTTTGGTGTTTTTTTCAATTATTTCTTTGTCTTGAAGGGAAAGTTTAGATGAAAGTTTTGATGTTTGTTTTTGGATATGAGTTAATTCAATAAGATGTCCTTGTTTTTTAGTTTTAAGTCTCCATATTTTATCATTGAGTTGAGATACTTCATATTGCTCAGCTTGAAGTTCTATTTTTAATGTTCTGATTTGAGTCTCTAAAGAAAGGATTTGGGTTTTATATGATGAGATTTCAGCAATTGAGGACTCTGGGTCTTTATCAGAAGACATACTTTTTGTATTGTAATTTTCAGTTATTTCTTGTAATTTAGTCTGAAGGTTAAGGATTATATTTGAGGTTTTAGCTTTTTCTTCTTCAAAGTTTATGTGAAGGGCTTGGATTTCGCTTTGTTTTTGTTGTTTTAGAGTTTTTTTGTAGTTTTTGCTCTCTGATAAAAGGGTTTCTAGGTTGAGTTTTTCGTTTTCTAGGAGTTTTAGAGAAGCTGAAGTACTTTTGTTTAAGGATTCTAAGGATTTTATTTTTGTTTCTATTGTATGAATAGATTCTTGTTGGGCTGTTATTATGATTTCTTTTTCTAAAAGGGTAGTTTCATATTGATTTTGGTTATCTTTTAGAGATTTTATAGTGTTTTCTAAAATATTTATAACATTTTCTTTTTCAGCAAGAATTTTTTTATTGACATTTTGATCAATCACCAGCGATTTGTTATCATTTTCTAGCATAAATAAAATATTATCTTTATCAGTAAGGAATTTTTTTTTGTTACTAAGTTTTGTTAGGAGTAAATTTTTATCATTTTCTAAAGCAATTAAATTATTTTGTAAAGTAATCAAACAATTTTCTTTACTCGATAGTATATTTTTTAATTCACTTATTTCATATCCTAAAGATTTTGCTGTACCTTCAAGAGCAACTATCATATCATTTTTATCTTCCAAAATTTTCTCAGACATTTTATCCTTTTCTTTCATTATTTTCACTTGATTTTCCAAAGATATCACATTATTTTCTTTA
Source organism: Stentor coeruleus (assembly GCA_001970955.1). Classification (NCBI taxonomy): domain Eukaryota; phylum Ciliophora; class Heterotrichea; order Heterotrichida; family Stentoridae; genus Stentor; species Stentor coeruleus. The sequence continues at coordinate 51,819 of MPUH01000156.1, read as the reverse complement.
TCAAAAACTTGTTTTTTAGATAATTGTATTTCATCCTGTAAATCATTTATAATATTTTGTAAGTTTTTTATATTATTATCCTTTTCTATAAGTAAAATTTCATATTTTTCCTGTTCATATTGAAAAGATTTTATTCTATTTTCCAATGAAATTATAGTGTTATCTTTATCTGCAAAATATTTTTTATAATTATTTTGCTCATCTTGAAAAGTTTTGATAGTTTTTTCTAAGTTATTTAGGGTGTTTTCTTTTGAATTAAGGTATTTCTCAGATTCTTTTTGTTCATCTTGTAGGATTTTTATCTTGCTTTCAAGGGCAATTTTAGTATTTTCTTTATCAACACGAAACTTTTCAGATTGTTTTTGTTCAGTTTTGAATAGTTCTTCATATTTTGTCATTTCTTCTTTTAATTTTTCTATAGTTTCTTCAGCTTTGTGAATTATTATTTCGTTTTCTTTGAGTTTTATGTTTAAATTATGGTTGATTTCTTTTATTTGTTCACACATATCTGCTTTCATCTGAATTTCTTTAATTTTTTTATCTTTTTCCACGATTTCCTCTGACAAAAATCGATTGTCCTTTTCAGCATCTTCTAAATTTCGCATGATTTCTTTGGTTTTCACATCATAGCTTTCTTTTTTTTTATTAATTTTTTCTTGATTTCTTGTTATTTTAGTACCAAGCGAGGTGATTTCAAGTTCTTTCCCTTTAATCTGATTATGTAATTCATCATTTTCTGATTTTAGCTTTTTATTTTCTTCATCTTTTTGATTTAAAACTTTATCACAATCATTTATTTTTACAATCAACTCTTGATTTTCTTTACCTTTTCTCTTAAGATTCAATTGGTATTCAGCGATAGTTTCCGCCAGATCCTCAACTTGTAAACTTAAGTCTTTATTTTTTTCATTATTTTCTTTTGCATACCTTTCAGCTTCTTCATTTTTCTTTTTTAACTCATCAACAATTATTAGCAACCTTTCATATTCCTTGTTTTTTTCTATTAAACTTTCCATACAATTTTTAATCTCATTATTTTCTTTGATTTTATCTTCTAATTCCTGATTCAAAGTAATAAATTCATAACCAGATTCTTCAAATGCCGCTTCTTTTTCTTTAATTTTCATAGTCATAACCTCAAATTGATACTCCGAATCCCCATATTCTGCATTTTTTTCAGTAATTTCATTATATTGTTTAAATATTGTCTCATAATTTTCTTCTTTTTCTATAAGTCTTTTTTTTATCTCATCATTTTCAGTATTTAACTTTCTAAGTTTTTCTTCATTCTCATCTTTTGTTTTTTCTAAAGATTGTAATTTAGCTTTTTGATGGTTGATTTGGTCTTTTAAGCTTTGAAGTTCATGATCATTAGAGTTTTTTTGGCTTTCTAAATATAAAAGCTTTTTATTAAGGTTTTCATAGTTTTCTTGGCATTTTATAGACTCTTCAGTTTTGTCTTTTAATGATTGACTGAGAAATTCAATTTTTTCATTCAATTGTAAGATTTTCTTATCATTTTGTTCTTTATCGTAACCAATACACTGAAGATTTTCTAAGCTTTTCTCTAGATTCTCATTAGTTTTTTCTAAACTTCTACAGTTTTCCTGTTCTTTTTTAATATTTTTATTAAGTTTTTCAATATTCTTCTTATATTGTTCTTCACTTTTTATGATTTTTTCCTCAAGTTCTTTAACCTTCCCATTCTTTTCTTGAATTTCTTGTTCTTTCTGCTGATTTTTATTATTTATAAGTCTTAACTCTTTAATTTCATCCTGTAACAATTGGAAGGCTTCATTTAAGACTTCATATTCTGATATTTTGTTATCTTTAATCTCAAGAGCTTCATTTAATTCTGATTCTAGATTTGAAATCTGAGTTTCTAAAGATTTTCTTATAAGTATTTGTTCAGCTAAATCCTCATTAACTTTTTTCAAATGGGTTTTCGAAGTAATTAAACTGGCTTCTTTATCTTTTTCAGCTGAGATAAGCTTTTTCTTTATATCCTCTTGAAGATTTTCATGTTTTTTTAAGTTTTTGTGGATTTCCCTATCTTTTTCTTCAAGTTTCTTAACAAATTCTTCAGTGATTTGGTTTTTTTGGTCTTTAAGATCTTGTTCAAGATCGTTTACTAAATCCTGTAAAGTTTTTATTGTGTTTTCTAAGTTTTTCTTTTCTTTATCTTTTTCAGATAATACTTTTTTGTGTTGTTCCTTGTTTCTTTTATCATTTTCACGATTTTCCTGCAATAATTTATTGAGTTTATTTTCATATTCCTGTTCCCTTAATTCGAATTCTCTAATTTTTTTGTCTTTTTCACAATTATTTCTATCAAGATCATCAATACTAATATTCTTTTCATTTATTTCCTCTTTAAACCCTTTAATTTTTTCTAAAAGTTCTTGGTTCAGTTTAGCATTTTTCGTAAACTCCACAATTTTTTTCTGATTTTCTCTTATTTCCCCTTGTTGGACCTTAAATTTATCTTCAAGTAGTTTAAATTCTTGTTTTTTAGACTCAAATACTTTCTTAAGTTCTTCATTTTCAATCAATAGGATTTCTTTATCCATTAAAAGCTGTTCATTTGCCGTATTTTGGTTATTCAGTTCAAGGTTTAATTGACTAACTTCATTTTTTAAAGGGTCCATCAAACTGCTTTTTGATTCTTCATTTAAGTCTTTTTCTTTTCTAATTTCCTCTTGGAGTTTCTGAATAAACCTATTTAATCTCATAACCTCTGTGTTTTTTTGTAACAAAAACTGGTTTTCAAGATTTTCCTTTAAAGTTTTCATATCATTTTCTAAACTCATATTTTCTTCTTCTAAAGATTTCACCATCATCTCCAGTTCTTCCAAAGAATTTTCTTTGTTTTTAACAATTTCCTGATTTTTTTTAGCTTTTTTTAAAGCATCTTCAATTTTCATATCTGACTGTTTCAGTTTATCTTCTAATTCTTTTATTTTCTTTAAATACTTAGATTTTTCTTCTTCTTGAATTGTAGTAAAATTAGATTTTTGGTCTTCAAGCAAAGATTTTAACTCTTCGATTTCAGTTTCAAACTGATTCATTTGGTTTTCATCTTGCTTTAAAATATCTTCAAGCTTTTTTTTATCTCCTTCTAAACTTTCGATTTTTTCTTTGAGTATCTCCAAATCAAAACTCTCATCTTTTCTTTCAACCCTCCCTCCTCTTAATACTTGTTTTTTACCTTTTCCTATACCCCCAAAAGCCATTTTATTTTCTAATTCAGGTTTCATTTTTTCTTTATTATCAATCTTTTCATAATTTTCTTTTAACCTTATTTCATATGATTCTATAGTAATTTCAAACTCAGCTTTCGCTCTTTCAAACTGCTCGCTTTGAACTTTGAATTTCTGACAAACACTATCATAATCAGCTAAAATCATATTCAAATTCTCTTTTTGATCTGCTAATTCTTTTTTCAGAACAAAAATTTGTTCTCTAAGTTTGTTCTCAGTATTAGGAGATGATCTTGCTGAGTTCCTAAATGCAGCTTCTTTATCTTTTGATGAAAAAAAACTATATGATGTTTTAGATGCATTTTGTGGGCTTCTTTCTTCAATCAAAAAGTGTAATTGTTCAATACTATCTTGTAATCTTTGTTTTTCTAAAATGTGGTCTTCTTTGATTTTCTGTATGGTTTTTTCATAAGTTGAAGGGTATTGAGTAAATCGATTTTTCCATTCTCTAAGTGCGTCTCTTTCTTGAGTAACTTTTAATAATTTATCTCTTAAATCTTCTGCGGTTCCAGAAACATTACTTTGAATCCTTCCCATAAATTCACTCTCTTTATTTCTCAATTCATATCTTAATATACTCAATTGTTGTTCTTGGCTTTGAATAAAAGTAATTTTATTATTAAGTTCCATCTGTAGATCTTGGGTAATATCTTTAGTCCTTTGAAGTTCTGTTTTTAAAAAATGGATCTCCAAATCTTCTCTTACTATAACCTTTTCTTGAACCTGTGTTTTCAGTTTTAAAACCTGTTGTTCCATCTGGTCTAATGTATTTCTTAATAGAATATTTTCTTGGGCCAAATTTCTATCACTTTGCCTATCTCGAAAGCAATTATTCCATATCTCATGACTCAGACTATTAAAAACTTCCCAAATCTTAGCTTTGAAACTCATTTCTTCTAAGATTTTACATTGTTTGAAAATTTCTAATACATCAGCTTGTGCTTTTGATAATATTTCAGTGATTTGAGTAAAACTTGAAGACTTTCTTGAATGTTTTTGATTATCTTTTTCGAATTCGTTTTTCGTATCTCGCCATACTGGGGATATAATACTATTAGGAACAATTTGATCTTTAGAATAACTTAACACTGTATATGTTTTACTTTTAACTTTATCATATACTGTTGCCAGCCGCGCATCTATTGCTAATGCCTTTGGGGGCTCTTCTTTTTGTCGATCTTTTGACATTGTCCTTGGATGTAACCGCGTGTATGTCAGGTATCTGTTTGCATTAGTACGGCCTGGATCTTTGGATGAACTTCTTTTAGGATAAGCAATTTCCATTTATAATTAAATTCGTTTTGGGAAATTCACGCTTTTTACTGGAGATTTTATGGGTGAGGATAAGAAAAAATTAGGTTTAGGAAGAAGATTTGATATAGATTTAAAGATCGAAGAAAGTCTTATGATTTTTTTCATAGTATTTTTATAGATGTAATAAATCATGTAATTTATGTAACTATCCTATAAAAATAAACATAAAAAATATCATATCAATAAGTAAATTACTCTCCACAATTCACACTAACAAAAATCTGTAGGAAATAGCTAAGTAGTTTAATAAATACTACCCTATACCTATTTTAAGCCAAAATACTTTTTATACTTTTGGCAAACCCCTTTAGGATCTTTCCCAAAAATCCCTGTGACAATTCTTTTCGCATTAGGAATCTCCGGATTAAGTTCCTTTATAAGTGTCTCAATTCTTGCATCCATTTGAAAATCCTCAACAGTTTCAAGTTCAGCCGAAACTTGAGTTTCATTAGGTTTGAATTCATAAAAGTCATAATACAATCTTAATATAATAGGAAGTAAATCTTCATGTCCTTTTTGAAGTAATTCTCTAGTAACAGGTTCTTTTATTTTCCTAAGCGATACTGTGTCCATTTGTCTTGAGCATAATTCTGAATAATATTCTCTTGACCTAGATGCTAAAATAAAACCTCTAGATTTTTTACAAACAGGGTCTTCTGGCTGTAAAGCTTTATACGCCATATGAAGTGGACACCAATAAGCTGGATATTTAAAACGAGCGACATCTAAAATTAAACACATATCATGTTCAGAATTATAACCCGCAATCGGACTATAATGTCCTTCCCCAGTTTGACTAAGAGCTTTTCTACTATAATTCATAGTCAAAAAGAACTTTGGCTGTCTACAAGCTGCTATTGTTGCTATTCTAAATGTATCTAATGAAGCAATTCTATAATTTAAAGAACTGAAATGAATACCACATTGAAATTCTTCTTTTTTAGGTATTTGTTGAAGACTTGAATAATACCCCATAGCCCATGCTTTGTTACAAACTGCTAATTGTAAAAATTGATGTAAAGAAAAACCATCTGCTAAAGGATCAACACAACTTAGTAAATCTTCTGAAAACCATCTCCATGGACCTTTCCACTTTTTTTCAGGATCAATACCTAAACTGTTGAGAATCATTACTAATGAACTTACTGCACAATCTTCAGGACGAGCTTGAGTCACATATTGCTCGCTAAGTTCAAAATAGTTTTCCATATTCCCTTCATTGAGAGCACCTTTAAATAAAGTCTTACCTTTTGTGGATACAAATGGTATAAGAAAGTTAGGCAAACTTCTTCTATATAAAGAAACATGGGCAGGCGGTCTTTTCATGGTGAATAAGTAATATTATTAAATATATCTAATTTAACTTATGGATAGATTTATGATTTATTTATAGGTAAATGGTTTTAGATATTGGATTGTATTTTGTTATATGAATTTTGGTAGAAGAAATAATATTGAGAAAATTATGGAGTATTTTAAGATAAGTCTTTTCAGTTTATTGATAAAGTACCAATAACATATTATGTTTGTGTATTTACTCCTTGTCTTAAACCCTCCTAATATATATAAATAATCAAATAAAAGCACATTTAGCTAATAAAAACCAATAAAACATCAATATATCATTTACAATCACCATAAAACAAATTCAAACTCCATATCTTACTTAACTTATCATTCCACAATAATAAAAAAACCCTTCACCTTTACCCCTAATCATAATCTTTCTCCAAACCCATAAAACCTCTCAATCATTAAACCCCAAATATCTAATTCATCTCTAAAAATCCCTTCATTTATCTACAACCTAAACCATACACAAAAACCAGCCCTTTCCCTAAAATCTTCTTCCAATAATAAATCTTCTCATAATATCATCATCAACCCAGATCATCTTCCTTTACTCTTTTTCTATTAAAAAATACATTAATAATTTTCTAACAATTACTATAAAAATGAACTCATTGCATTCTACATGGTCTCGTAAATCTGATGCTAGCTGTACAAGTTCATCAATGACACTTTCCCAACTATTTGACTTCTTGGCAACTCATATAATAGGACTATTTAAAGTAACATCAAAGCATTTCATCTTAGAATATAAAGAAGATAACAGAACAGCTAATTTAACTTTAAGATTATACAAAACAAATATCTGTGCCGAATTACTCCATGGGAAAATTCGAAGATTCGGTATTGATTACAATGCTTATGTAAAAATCCTTCATGAAAGCGGAGAAGAATTTTTTATTCTAATACCAGAATGTCGTAGTTATAACCCTGCAGGTACAGATAAACCATATATTACTTTTAATCAGTATATATTTATTACAAAACTTGTAGCTGTTGAAGTTAGAGCTGCAACATTGGGTATACCAGAAAACCAAATTGATGATATTTTTAATTGTATTCAAAAAGCATCACAAATATATACAACTATTAAAGATGTATGTGAATGGATTCATTTACAAATAAAATGTGCTTGTTATTTACGTATTCAAGGACCTAATTTTTATGAACTTTTACTTAACAAAGCGTCTTTGAATGAGTTTGATTTAAATATTCGCGACCATTGCAAAGAATATTTAGAAAATTGTCTTGATGGTAGTGAGGTTAGTTTACCAAGGCTTTATTATAAAACTGTTTTAGAAAATGAGCCTAGATTACAGTTTGATAAAAAAGTTCTGTTTGCTGAGATTATTAGAAGAGAATCTAAAAAATCTAAAGCTGTGCTTTATCACTTACCTAAAGCTGTTCCACAAATGGCTTATGTGAAACAGGGTAAAAATTATACACAGATTGTTAATGATATAGAAAAATTTTGCGCTGGGCATAACTCAGTAGAAAATATGGCTGCGTGTTGTGTTATGTAAGAAATTATGGTATGGTGTAGATTAATTATTTAACTGGTATTAAAAGATAAGGTTAATTTACCTAATAAAATGTTGTTTATGCTTATAGTTGTGGTGCCACTAGCACTAAGTATAAACTCAGCGACTTGGATTGGAGATAATCTTAATATAATCGGTGATTTGACTTTAAAAAATCTCACCATGCCAGGAACTCACGACAGTGGGACATACTGGCTTACAACAACTCCTATGCCTGGAGACACTTCGTCATTTTGGGAAGATGTAAAAATAGTTGCTGATATTCGTCATGAAAATGTTAGTGTTGTAGCTAAGCAGTGGGCTCAGACACAAATTCAAGATTTTTATCATCAAATGTTAGGTGGGATAAGATATTTTGATTTGCGTGCGGGGTGGCAAAATACCACTAATACTTGGGTCACTTTTCATTATGTTGATGGATCTCCTGTTGAATATCTCTTAGGGAATATTTCTGCTTACCTTAGAGATTATCCGAAAGAAATCGTCATTGTAGAGATTTCTCATTTCGATGGAAATCCAACGTCAAGTGATATTATTGTACTTAAAACTATGGTTCAAAATATATTAGGTCCTTATCTTGCCCCTGTGGACTTAAAATTTAGTTTTACAATTAATCAGATGATTAGCACAGGTAAAACTGCTATGGTTACAATGGAAAAGGGTTATGATATGGTTTCGATATGGCCACCTTCTTCTATTTATAATACTTATGCGAATACTCCAGATCTTAAGAAAATGATTGAGTTTAATAATCAAACTGTTGGTACTTTTATGCAAGGAACATGGCCTAATGAATTGTTTAAGATTTCGTGGACGCTTACTGCTAATAGTGATACTATAAGAAGTAGTGNCTTTATTTGGAAAATTGGATAATGGGGCGATTAAGATTTCGTGGACGCTTACTGCTAATAGTGATACTATAAGAAGTAGTGTTTTACCTTGGAATCCACATACTCTGCTTGAATTAGCTGATCATGCAAATAAAGCTTTACCATCTTTTGATACTGAAATGAAGAAATATGGATGGAGAATGGGGAATATTTTGATTATTGATGACTATGAAAACAGTGCTATACTTAAAGTTGTGTGTGGGTTCAATAATATTCCTTTTTAATAGATATTAGAAATTATGAGGATGATATTAAAATTTAGTATTGGAAGAGGTGTAGTCTGTTTATTTTCTGATTATTTAAGTAATGAATTAATTGTAAATAATAATATAGAAGTTCAATATTGTTGTTAAACTTAGATTTTCAAGGTTAGGATATTTATAGATAATATATTATTTTCAGAATTAGAATGGTTTTGAATTTAATAGATACATTTACTTTATATATACTATTATTATATAGAAAACTTAATAAACATTAACCTAATAGTAATCAATTTAAAAAAAATCCTATATCAAATTCTATAAAATACTCCAAATAAAAATTCTTCACAAAACCTAAGTTTTATATCATCAATAGATAAAATATTTTATTAACATCCAATTATAAAATCTCTCAATATAATCAGAGTCTATATAAAAAGTGTATATTCAATCCTCAAGCATATAAATAATGTCACTACCAAAAGTCCTTTATTTACTAGCTTATCTGTGCTTATTTTGGTTAGTATTTTATAACTTCCCTTATCTCAAGACGCTTAAAATATATTACTTTCCTTCTTTTTACTCAAAATATAACCCAAAAATCTCAACAACTTTATTCCCTATATTACAAAGCAATACAGACCTTCCAGATCCAGAACCTATAAAAAATTCTAATTTCCAATATAAATCTGAGTTTTTTTCACAAGGCAATATTGAAAATTTACATAAAGAAGGCCTTCAGTGTAATCCTATATCATATGGGTATAATAAAACAGAAGGAAATAAAATCTTCCCTCCTTTCAACTGGCCTGAATGCTCAAGTCTTGCTAAACGTAATGAAAGCTATATAAAAATTGATAGAATATCTAATCAAATGTATATGACATGCCCTAAAGGTAAAGATAGTTATTATTTTACAGGACCACTTGGTATTTTTACTTTTACAAGCTCTGAAACTCAAAAATATTATTGGAGAGTAGAAAAATACTCTGATGAAATAAAAGCTGATAATATTGAATTCGCTATTGGAAGATGTGGAAATAAAGGTAAATTTAAAGAAGTAGCTCTTGTGCCAATATTCAACCAAGAACTGTTTAAAAATCTTAAGAGTTTTGTTAAAAATAAACCAAGGATGATAATACAACTTACATTGGATTCAATCTCAAGGAATCATTTTTATCGTAAACTTACTTCATTAGTGGAGTTTCTTAATAATTTTTCGAATTTATTCCCAAACTTGACTGTTCATGACTTTAAACTTCATAGTACAATTGGGGTTGATTCAATTGGTAATATGATTCCTCTACTTGGAGGGAAAGATAAATTTATCAGGTCTTTTAAAGGTAATCAAAAAATCGATTATTATGGAGATAAAGCTCTATGGAACATATTAAAAAAAAAAGGTTACCTTTCTCTTATAGCCAGTGATGGTTGCTCGGATAATTTTTCTTCAAGTCTTGGTGAAAATCTTTCAATTGATTACTCTTTACGGCAATTTTTTTGTGCTTGTTCAGAATATTCTATACATACTACAAAGAAAAAAGCTACAAAACAAAAGTGTATAGGTCCTTATCAAGCTCATTATTATTTACTTAATTATACTAAAACACTTGCAAAAATGTACTCAGGAGTAAATCTTTGGTTTTATTTACACCTTAATGCTGCTCATGAAGAATCTGGGCAACATGCTTCAGCTTTAGATGAAGACCTCAAACAATTTTTAGAACATATAATTAAAGAATCACAAGATAAGTATGATATTTTTATTATGATGCATGGTGATCATGGTATGAGATATGGTCCATGGTTATCAACTATAGATGGTTATCAGGAAAAAAAGTTGCCTGTTATGTTTTTAATTTCTAGCAAAAGTATACTTGATGAATTTCCTTATTCTTATCATAGCTTACATATAAATACTTTAAGACTTACTTCAAATTATGACCTTAGAGAAACTCAATTAGCAGTAGCCGGTATAACTGAACCAACTTCTTATTCTATAAATCTTCTTGATAAAATATCTAAAAAATCTCGAATATGTGAAGATATATCAAGTATTTATTCTTATTGTGCTTGCTCATCTACATTAAAACTTGATTTAGAATCACCTTATGTTGAAAAAATCTTAAATCAATTATTATCTTATACAGAACGTATAATAAATGCTAAATCTTATAGTCATCCAAAATATCCTTTAGGCAAAATATGCAGAAAAGTAAATCTCAATTTTATTAATAGAGCTTTTCTTATAGTAATCAATAATGTTAGCGAAATTTTTAAAATTGAAACTTTTTTGGATGATTCTAATGCTAGATTTGAAATCAATGTTTATGTTTATTCTGATGATAGTGGGGATAGTCAAGGGGAAATTTCTGAGAGTATTGTTGCTTATGGGCATAGAATGAAAGTTAAGATTTTGAATATAAAAAGGCTTGATAGTTATGCAGGGAAATGCAAAAAAAAAGCTAAGAATGCAGGACTTGACCCGGCCACTTGTATTTGTAGTTAATTTTAGGATAAGTTAGCCAGTTAGTACTTTATAAAAAGGTAGTCTTTTTATAAGTATTAAATTTAATATGTAATACTAAGTATTTATAACCTTAAAAGCAAGGTAAAGCAATTGTGAAAATGAATAAATATATGAGAAATTGTAATATTATATGCAAAAAATCGATATTAGAGTATTTTATTATAGATTTTCTTAGATGTATTCTTTTCAAAGATATAATATAAATAATAATATTAAGATTGCATTTTAATAATATTTTGATTTATTTACAATTACAGATGCATAGATAATAAATAAATTGTAAGTAATTACGATTTAAATCAGAATATTAGCTGTAATTAGTACAAAGAAGAGAAATCAATACTTTTTGTTGAAAACGCACCCTTGCTGAGATTCCATAAGAAAATATCTAATTTGCATGCTCAAAAATACTCTTAAAACTATTAATTAGCAAAAAAATAATAAGTTTATGATAATAAAATTAACTATGGCATATACAAACAATTTAATCTTGTATTGTTCAAGCAAACCAACTTTATTTAAAAATATAAAAGATTCCTAATTGATAATAACCCTTATTGTAAACTGTATATTAAAAGCCCATATTTTATTGTATCCTTAGAAAACATACATAATATTATAATTACCAAAAAAACATTTAATTAACTTATAGTATTTCTCTTTATTATCATTTCACAACTAAATAGCATATTCTAAATTATAAACACTAATTAAAAAGTACAATTATATACTCTATAAGTAGAGTACAACTAAGTAATTTATCACATTTAATTAGGAGATATTATTAAAAAAGCAAATATGATATAAAATATGAGAGATCTCAGAGATGCTGAACTAGATATGTCAAGACTAAGATTAACAGGTAAGATAACAATATACTGTTTTTTATCTTTCTTAGCCCTGATGCTAATGGTCGCATTAATACTTAAAAACAGAGGAAAGTGTCTTTTTGCAGTATGGCACAACATTTCATTCTTAACTCTTATTCACTGGATTCCTTTAATAAACATCGACAACAATTCAGAATTCGAGTCTTTTTTCAGTGAAATTGCTGTGATATTTCGACCTTTTAGCCTACCTTCTATATGTTCTGATGAACCTATTGAGACAGAAATTTACAAAAATTTAAATATTGATTCGAATGGATTTATTAACAATGCAAAAGAAATACTTTTGGTTTATTTTGCAGTACTTACTTTTTGCATTATCATATTGATAATAAGTAGATTGAAAAATTTTGAAACAATTGAGAAAATAAAAAAACAGGTTAAATACTCGATAGTAATTAGGCTTCATTTGCTATTATATTTAGACTTTATGACTTTTAGTATGATTAATGTGTATTTTTATTCAGGGAAAAACACTTGCTCAATAATAAATTTAGGGTTTTCTTTGTTCTTTTTGATCATGGGAGGTTGTTGGATACTTGCCATCCCTGTTATTATTAAAGTTAAAATGTCCCGTGATAAAGAATCACATCATGATATTCTATTTGAAAGTGTTGGAACAATTGTTAATGAATTCAAACCATGTTTCCAAACACTTAAATATCAGTTTTATACAATATTCTTATTGTATAGGTTTTCTCTATCTTTTTGTTTGGTTATATTACCTAAATCACCTTCAGTTCAGTTATTTGTCATTGCAGTATTTCAAGCTATCATATGTATTTAATATTTAGTGATTTATATATGTATAGCAAGTCCTTTTGCTCAGAGAAGAGATTCAATAACAGTTTTTATTACTGAATTTTTATGTTTATTTCTAGTTGTGATAATCGGAATTAGGTCATTAGAAAATTTATCTGACAGTATAAAATTCTATACCTCTACTTTCTGTGTAATCATTATATGGCTAACAGAATTTACTATTATTATAAGATTTGTTTTGAGAATATATTCAGTTAATATCACTAGTTTAGAAACATATGCAAATGATACCCAAAATCCTGCTATTGTCCCTGTTAATAATAATAAACTTGAAAAACAATCAGATGTAAGTGCAGAGAAAAATTCTGATTTCTCAATAGGAAAATTTTCTGAATCAATAATAGTAAAAGAAAAAGAAAAAGAAAAAGTAAAAGATGAGAATGAAGAAGAAGAAGATGAAGAACCAATTGAAGCATATGCACCATTTCAAGCATATAATTTTATTAAACCAAAGAATAATGATCATCTTAATGACACAGCTGTAGAGTATATGAATAACAAACTTGAAGAAAAAGATGTTGTAAATCATTTGCCAGGAAAACTTGAAACTAGGATTTTTTCTGAAACTAAGCCTGAGATGAGGCTTAACACTAGGAATTTTTCTGAACCTAAGCATGAAGTGAAACATAATACAAGGAATTTTTCTGAATTAAAGCCTGATACTAAAATTTTTACTGAAGTAAGATCAGAAAGCAGAGTTACTGGTAGTTCTTATAATATAAATGACTTTACTGTTGCTAAAAAGTCAAGAAAACCAGATAGCACCCAAGCAGCTAATTTTTATATAAATACTAGTTCTCAATATGGGTTTAAAGAGAGACTTCCAAATATCACTGAAGAACTACGGATAAATAACTTTCTTGAAAAAGTTAATAATACAAAACTTCAAGTTGGGAATCAAGGATTTACTTATAATTTCTCATAATAAATACCTTGCTATTTTTTTTTTGCGATTTAAAGATTAGGGTTTTTTATAAAATTATTAAATGCTTTAATGTAGTTGGATTTTTCTCTTAACTCAGGCTGCCTTATGAGGTTTTAAAAATTTTCCCTTAGTTTTATGTTGTTAGTATGTGTGTAGGAAGAAGATTATATAAAACTTTGAAAATATAATATTTTTAAATCACTTATATGATAGCTTTTGATGATTTTTGTTCATATGTGTTTATTATAGAAAGGATCTAATAGTTATTTATACATCAAATAAATATAAAATTAAGATATGGATTTTATTTATTTCGGAAGTATATTCAAAAAAATTATCAATAAGTTTGAACTATAAATCTATTATAGCAATATTTCTCACAATCTCCTCAAACCAAAATCTGTATCTTAAAAATTCTTAAAAAACCCGCATATTTACAATTATTTGACTTCTAACCTTATAAAAACTATTCCAAATTTAAACATCTTGTAAAACTAGCTTTCAATATCCAAACCATTTACCCATATAATAATTTCCCTAATTTTTATCTACTTTTATTCATATCCAATCTCTATCATATCCAAATCTTATCCAAAATTTTCCTCCTCATACTTTTTCAGTTCATATAATTCGTATCAATATCTTCTTTACTATTAATTTATAATCAAATATATATGTCCAAAAGAAGCTTAACACCAGCAGAAAGGTCTAAAACCAAATCATCAAGTTTTCAAGATTCATCTAAAAAGAAAGCAGATGCACTCAGTTCATTTACTCAAAGTTTCAGACTAAGAAGCACATTAACTAAAGATAATACAATGACATTCCAAAAAAATATCGATTATGTTCGTAGTAGAGTCCATAAAAGATGTAGTAGTGCAATAAACCCTGAAATAGCAGCTGAAGTAGTAAAAGAATATATTTTGCCTATGTTTCGTAAAGATTTTAAAAATAAAGAGTATAAAAGAAGGCAAAAAGATAGGGGTATGGAGTCAAGGCAAAAAGAAAATAAAGGTCTTGATATTGTACCTGGAAGTTTATATGCAGAAATTACTTTATCAGATCAGTTGGCAGGGGAAGTTAAAAATTTGAAAAATAAAATCCAAGAACTTGAAAAGAAAAACAAAGAATTAGAACAGGAAAAGTATGTTATTGTTGCAGAATTAAATAAAGTTAGAAACGATTTTTTGGACCTTCAGACAAATTTTCAAAGTATTATGGAACAATGTATGAAAAATGAGTTTTATAATGATTTTAAAAGTCAGGATTATGATAATATGAATTCAAGGTGTGAGTATTATAAGTGTGCTTTTGATGGGTTGAGGATGGAGATTGAAAACGCTAACAAAATTATTAATGAAGCCAAATTGACAAATAATATCCGATTTAAGTGTTATATGGCCCCTAACTCTTAAAATGATTTAGTAGACAAAGTTGCTGAGCATGAGCATTTCACAAGTTTGTTGATGTTTGAAAATTCTATTATGTGTGATAGTTTGGAAGGATTGTATAAATCGTTGGATTTTTTACTTGGATCGCATTCCTCTACTACTAAACTTCATGATGAATATAATTCTATTTTAAGTTCTTTAGTTCTATTTTCAAAAGATTATCAATATTTAAAGAGCAGTATGAAAGGGATTATCACAGAACGCGATGAACTCCGCCTAGCCTACGAATCAACAGTTGATAAAAGGTTAAACTTCGATGAAGTTAGAAACAAAATAATAAAATCTCATAAAATGACAATAAAAATCCTAGAACAAGAACTTGAACACGAACGTAGAAAGTGTGAGTCACTTTCTCAATCACTAAGCGAACTAGAAAAACAATATAACAACACAAATTCAGAACTTAATGCATTACGATATAAAATCAGTAAACAATTCAAAAACTCTGAAGCTGCTCTTAATATGACAAAAGTATGTGTTAATTGTTCACAAGTTTATACTGAAGATATGAATTATAACTGGTCTTGTCGAACTCATTTAAATAAATATAATGGGGAAAATTATTGGTGTTGTGGGGTTAAAGATAGAAATGCTCCAGGGTGTATGAGTAGAAAACATGTTTATAAAGAAGATGGGGATCATGATATTCATAAAGGAAATCTTTTGTTTTGTTCGGTAAAGGATATATAGAATTGTAAGGAAAGGGGACATTTGTCTATGAATTGTCCTAAAGATCCTAATGCTAAAAGTGGATGTGAAGGGAGAGATGAGCATGATAGGATAATGGAATGTAGGAAACAGAAAGAAAAAATTGTTAATAGTAAGGGTGTTGATAAGCTTGAGGAGGTTTTGAATAACTTTGGGATGTTTTATACAGAAAGTCTTAGAACAGATAATTCGGAGGAAAGACTGGGTTTGTTAAATCAACCTTTTAGTGATATATTCGTATTAAAAAATAAAAACTTTGATGACTAATTGGATTTTTGTATGTTTTGTGTATATTTTTAATATTTTTTTTATGGTTGATTTAGAAAATCAAAATGTTTTAAAAGAGTAATACTGCTAGATTAAACTTTTAGGGATTATTATTTAATATATATTTTTAAATCTTATTGTAATTATTATTCTTATTGAAATGCCCATGATATTCTATTTATTAAAGTGGTTAAAAATCGTGTTTCATTAATAAGCACAACACTAAAAAACTATTGAAGTTTTAAATTTACAATAATCAAAAAACCTGATTTAAAAACCTTAATCATGCACTTTCAAATAAAATCTTCCTTTCTAAAAATCATATAATCAATTTACTCAAATCCCTACCTTAATACTATTTACAAACTTTCTCTCTTCCATAATTTCCTCATCAGCATCCCTTCCACACCTATTCAAACCCGATCCCATATTTTCTAAACCTAATTCCAATCAACTTAAACCTTCACTTATTCTAATTAAAAAAAACTATTATTTATCTCTGATCTTATCCATATCTATAGAAGAATTCTTATCATATAAATAAATCGTCCAAATGACAGGCTTGGAAAAACTCCCATTATGTGAACTGATTTATCGTATTTCCAACGCAAGTACAGAAGATCTAGCTTTCTCAAGTGATGATGATAATGAGTTTAAAGTAGAACCCTGTTTTCTACGTCCAGAAAATGCATCAGATTTATTTGTCCCAATTTCTCCTAATAGAGAAGAGTATTATCACAGTCTTGCACAAAGTTTAGAGAGTATTTATTATAAACTTGATGATGAAATACAACCTGTCAATATTAGAGATGAGCTGACTCATCATGCAGCAGATGTCAAATTAAACACTGTTGGCAGCTCATTAATATCAAGAAGACGTTCAAATATATTAAAATAGCTATAATTCTTGTAGTCAGATTAGAATTTATTATTGTATTTGGTTTCAGAATTTTAGATAAATGGATTAGAAGGGAGAGAGAATGAAAGAATATGATAATAAGAATATAAATACTGAATATTTTGTTTATAGAAAAAGTCTTGGGTGCGATTTTTGGCATTATTAATTTTTGAAGTAGTGTCAGAAATTGGGAAGTTTAATGATGGGTTACTTGTATGATTGGAAAAGATAATGAGAGTTTGATGAATAAGAAAATTTTGGGAAATTGATGTTGGAAGATAGTGAAGGAGGCTTGAAAAGATGATTGTTTAGTTTTGGTTTTATATGGGAAAATAAAATTATTGTTATAATTATTAATGGGAAATAGAAAAGGAGGAGTTTTGAAATTAGATGGTTATGTTTATTTTGTAAAATGATTAGATGAAGAAATTATTTTATAATGTTGTTGATTAAATAGTTAAATATAGAATCTTTATAGTTAATAAACAAAATATCAAATAATAAAAAATCATTCATATCCTCAATTAACTGTAATTCATATACAAAAAATAAATATAATCTTAAAACCAAACTTCAAAACATGATTATCAAATCCTTTCAAATACAATTATTTAATCAATTTTCAGTGAATTTTTAAAAATTCTAGCCATAAAGCAATAAAATTTCTCCAAAATCCATTCAAACCATATACTGAGAATTTTTTCCTTTCTTAGAATAACTACTAAAATAGCTACTCAACAAATTCTTAAGCTTCTCTTCTCCATGAGGCAAGTAAATCAAAAAAGCTACTAAGAGTTAGGCTGAAGCATAAATAAATCACGGTAAGGGAAACTATGCAATTTTTATAAGCCCCAAGCCTCTTATAGTTTTGTAAAACCTCTGAATGAGTTATTGGATAAGCTTATTATATTAATTATATATGAAAGAAAGGATGATCCAATCTAGGTTAAAATTTAAAATTTCAGAGCTCTCTCCAAGGCAATATAATCATCTCAGTCCAGTTTCCCTAAAATTAGGAAAATCATCTGACAATCTTCTCAAATATAATTCCCCATCACTGAAAACCAAAAAGGACATCTCTGAAAAAATAATAAATATCTGGACCTCGACCAATGTTATAGAAAAATTAAAGCACTCATTTGAAGTTTTAAAACTATGCTCAACCCAAGAAAGTATATTCTCAGCAGAAATGCGAGCGATAATTGATACTATTCAATTTGGACTCTTTATAAACAAAACAAATATAGATAAAGAAGTTCTTCAACATATGTACGATAATTATACAGAATCTATAATCGAAGATTCCTCTTTACCATACTTTTATGCTATGGACTGCAATAAAAAAATATTAGAAAAAACTCGTAAAGAATTCCAAGAAAGCTTAGAAGAAAAAATCAAACAAGAAAAACGTAATAAACATATAGGACTTAAAGAAATCATTGAAGAAAAACATAAAAAAGTTATTGAATTAGAAGCTTTTATTCAAGAAAACATAACCAAACCGATAGAATCACGAGATAAAGAAATTGCAATTTCCCAAGCTAAACTTGCACAAAGCTTAGCAATAATCAAAACTCATGAACAAACTATAGAAGATAATGAAGAAGTAATCAGACAAATCCGTATGCAAAACTCTTCACATAAACGTCGGATAATCAGTTTACAAAATCTTGATGATGAAAAGTCTTTAAAAATTAAAGATCTTGAAAATAGCATAGATGATATGAAAAAAAATATAAAATTTCATACAGATGAATGTAATAAAATGAAATACTATATTGATCATTCAATATCAACAATAAAAACTTTAAGTGAAAGGGAAAAAGAACTTGAAAACCGAATAAGTGATTTAGAGACTAAAAATAGAGCTTTGTCAGTTAGGGCAGCTGGGGGTTTTGAAAGCTTGACCCCTCGTCCTTCATTTAATCGTGTTATGGAAATACTCCCTACAGGTACTTTAAGTACAGAAGAAAAAACTCAAAAGCTTATCAATATATTATTAGCAACAAAAGAAGCTTTAAATAAAAAACCTTCAAAACCTTGGAAAAAATCTGTGAAATTACCACATAAAAGCATCATCTTGCCTACTGATTTTACAATAAGCAAACTATATGATCCGTAAAAAGAATTAATATTGATTTACTGCAAAAAAATACGACTTTTTTTTATTATCTTAATAGTTTCATATGTAAAAGTATTGATTTTTGTGTGTGTCTTTTTATTTTTTATATGCTATCCACTTAAATTAATCATTTTTTTTTGTCATAAAATAACTATAAGTAGTAAGATTATGTTTAGGTATTGATTTTTTAAATTTTAGTATTTTTTGTATATAATAGTTTTTTTTAGTGCAAATAGCTTATGAGAAAATGGGTTGGATTTGCAGTTTTTTAAGATGATGATTTCAAGTTATTAATATAAATTTAAATAATCCTTGGTTAAATTATATATCATAAAAAGCATTATATCATGTATAAATGGCTGTGTCTCCTTTGAGGACTATAAAAACTTTGAAAACAAGTGTGAATCTTGATAATTTTAGTCAGTGCAGGAAAATTAACAAACATTATATTTTTGCTAACTTATGGGAAGCAATACTAGAGATCTTGTTATTCAATAACTCACCTGAGACCGCTTTACAAGTATTTTTAAATACAATTTATTTTTATCCAAAATCACGCAAAATCTCTTTTGATAAAAGACACAATCTTACAATTAAAACCTTCATAAATATATTCTTTAGCCCATTTTCTTCAAATCTAAAAACTTTACTACATGGACCAAATCTTTTTATTTTATTAGAAGAAATCGCAAGCTTTCAGCCCAAAACCAAAACATCTATAATTCTCCCTTTTCAAGATTTACTAAAATATAATAAGATTCAGCTGATTGAAAAAACAGCAAAGGGTGATTTTATTTGGGGTAGTAAAGACATGAATTTTACTGTATTTTTACTTAACCTTGAAGAAGATTTATACTTTTTACACCCTAAACAAAAGCTTGATTTGAAAAACAGACCACAAAGGATATGTTTTTTAGAAATAACAACTCAACTGGAAAAAGAAACTTCAGAAGATGAAGATCTAAAAAAAGAGGATAACGATGAAATTATTACTATAGAAACAGCCTCAACAAGCGATTTCTTTCTTAAGAAAAAAGTTCAAGAAGAATTCAATCTAGACAACTACGCTACAAGCTCTGTCCTTCGTCAGCCAGCTTATTGTGGGGCATCACTTTGCACAAACTGTGGTAAAATGCTTAAAAGAACAACACATTTCCTTATCAATACCAATTGTTGTGCATACAATATTTATAATCTTAAACCAGCAACCCCTAAAACTTCTGCTTTTGCTGAGCCTAAAGAAAATTGTATATTTTGTTATAAAAAAGCTTCTATAAAAGAAAAAATCTATTGTATATGCTGTTTTCTTAATAATACCGTTTACAACAATAAACTTAAGATATCTGAAGAATGTAAACATACAGATGAGTTTTATTGGATTGATATTAATTATGCTAAAAACTTTGAACAAGTTAGATGTGGGTTTTGTGATTCGATAAGGCATAAGACGTATTTATGTTCTGCATGCCCTAGTTGTGATGATCAAGTTTGTCTGTCTTGTATGAGAAAAAACCCTTATATTAATGAAGGAACATGTACTGCATGTAGTGTTAAGAGAGTTGTGAGTCTAAATAATTTTTAATCAGGAATCGTATTAGAAAATAATAAAGATACATCTTTATGTAGTTTGCTTATTATTTTATATAAAAATTATTTCTCTTATTTTGGAATTTTTACTATAAATACACAAAATGCTATCTAAAGATAGTAAAAAAATAGAAAAAAAAGCCAAATCAGATCTTTTCTATCAAAAAATCATAGCATTGTATAAAAAAATAAATTTTAACCTACGTTATTGCGAGAACTCATAACTTTGCTCACACGTTTTTTCAATGTATCTGCCCATCCTTTAAGTGCTTTAATTCCAAGAGCAGTCCCCATTTTAGCCATCGTACTATTTGGGTCAGTTTGATTAAAAACAGTCATTTCAGTCTTGTTATCTTTATCTGCAATAGCCATAACCCCAAAATGCGTATGTGCCCTAGTGACTGATTTATCTATAGGTTTTCTTTCATCTTCAATTGAATATACAACAACAAAAACTGTATTGTTTTGGAAAACCACAGATTTTCTTTCTAAATATTCAGTTTTAAAAAATAATACACTGAATACAGAGTATAATAAAAAGTTGTTTGGGGAATCTTCTTCAATGTTTTCAAATATCTTAAAATTAGTATCCCATTGCTTTCTGTTAGCACCAATATTTAATTCGTCTAATAATAAGGAAAGTGGTACTTGATTATCGAATGTGAATTGAAGTTTTGACACAATGAGGTCTTGAGAGTATTTACTTCCTTGACGTTTTTTTATTTGAAGATTGGTTTCTTGGACTACTGAATCCCAGTCATCTTTTGAGTCAAGTTCTTTGGTGTGTAGGAGGATTTCTTGGATTTTCGGGTCTTTGACTGAGGTGATTTGTTGGATTTGTAAGTCTTTGGATTCTTTGGAGATTAGGTTGTAGGTAATGTTTATATTTTCAACTGGCTTGCTGCTTTTCTAATTAGGAATTACATCACGACTTTCACAGCAACCCATATTTATTACTTAGTAAGCGTTTTTAAGTTTTTAGGCTAATATTAAGAAAATGTATATGTAAATTGCAATATAAATAAGAGTTCAACTAAATTTACGTACCCTTTTAAGATAATATTAAGAAAATGTATATGTAAATTGCAATATAAATAAGAGTTCAACTAAATTTACGTACCCTTTTAAGATTATATACAATCATCCTATATAAATTCTTCAATTAAAATCATACTTTATACTATTATCACTAAATAAACAAAAAGTCTAAATCATGCAAACCTTTGTCTAACATTTGATTAATGGATAATTTCAACGATACTTATATATCTGATAAATACGAGTCATTGCTTAATCCATCTACTTGTATATCTCCCAAGTTCAATTTCGGAATAATTGCCGGTTTTGCTACTTCCTTAGCCCTTCCACTTACTAAATCTTCATTATCTGTATCTTCAACATAACTTCCTGGTGAAATATCCCTTTTACTTTTCGCAATCTGTTTTTCATATACTTGCTCAACAGGATACCCTTGTTTTTTCATTTCTACTAATAAATTCACAAGTTTTTTTTCTTTAGCTGATATAGTCTTAAGATCAACTTGAAGCTCTTTATTAATTTTCGCCAAACTTTGATTCTCATAATTTAAAGCTTTCCATGTCATTTCATCTTTCGGTAATTTTCCAACATCATATTGAGTAATATCCTTTATTCTTCCAACAAGTGTATTATATTTAATTTCAGCATCATCTAAAAGTCGGCTTAGTTCTACGTTTTCTTTAGCAAGTTTTTCTAGTTTTTTCACATATAATTGACGATCTTTATATTCCTTGCTTAGTTGATTTTGAAATTCTTTGACTTCGTTTTTTAGTTTTGTTACTATTGAATTCTCACTTGAGAGTATTTTCAGATCATAACCAGCTTTAATTTTAGCTAAAATCCGCCCGTATTTTTTATCAGCTTTAATAACTTCGGTAAAATATTTTTGATACATGTCGAATTCATCTTCTGGGTTTCTAAGGGTTTTAAGATCTTTTAAAAGACGCTTATCAAAGTCATCTTCGCTTATATCAAATTTTGCTTCAGAGAGAGAAGCTTTGAGGATAGGGTTTTTGTCTATTGGTGTAGATTCTTGAAATAAATTTTTATTCGAATTGAACAAAAGAGTTGATGCTTGCTTTATGTTTGTGGTAGACTTTGAATTCGATGCAGATCTCGGCTTGATAACAGGCTTTGAATAAGGGGAAGGTACTGAATTTTTAGAGCTTTTACCTGAATCCTTACTATTTTTTGGCCTCCCTCTATTTTTTCCATCCAGATCAAGTTTTTTCATTATAATACTATAATTGGTTTTCATTTGTTTATGGAAGTGATTTGATTTATTAGCTTTCAAGAAATATTAGTGGATATTTAGAAATAATAACTTTCAAAATGTCATAGTATAAAATATTCGTATTTTGAGCTATGGGTTTTTAGAAAATGGAAAATTGGATATTTTAGTTGTACTTGATGATATTTATTATGATATGATTAATAGTAATAAAAACGCTGAAATCTATTAAGAAAAATATAGTTAATATAGAATGTATATATTGATTTAATATTTCTGTTATTAAATTGATGATAAACATTTTTGAGTGTTTAAATATGTATAAGATTAGTGTGATATTGTGAAAATAGATTTTTTTTATTGCAATAAGATAATCATTTTTAAAGATGATTATTTGAATAGATTTTGTATTAGAAACTTGAATATAAAATTATTTATACAGTTATCAATATTGAATAAATTTTACTTATAATTAAATTTTTATATTATCTTTAAAAGTTCATAAGTTTGTGCCTTATTTTTATAGTTTATTATATTATCAAAATTTTTAAATTTATTTTTCTCTTTAAATGCATTGTTCCACAATAACTACAATCATTCATAAAACATATTTACAGAACCAAAAATGTTCTCCAGTATAAACTCTTAATAAATTAATTTCATGAAAAATTTTAATAAATTAACAAAATCTACACCCATAGGCTAGTTGAGTAATCAAACATTAAAATTTCTATCCTTAGTAAACAATAAAAACAATAAACAAAGCATAAGAAATCAAAGTTAAAAAATGAAAAAGTTTATTTTTATTATAATAAGTCCTAAAAATGTAAAAAATATCAATCCTCATTTACCATAATATTAAAAAAACACATCAAGAGATTTACTCTAATATCAATAACAACAAAATACCTATAACAATGCATAAACCCAAATTGCTATCCATAAAAAACAAAAAAACCTCTAATAACTTACCCTATTAATAAAAATCTCCAAAAACCATCAAAAATCAAACCAAAACTTAAACTCACTCATAAAATTCTCAAATCATCTTAAAAAAATTTCTAATCAATTAACTTCCTAACTTACTAAGCAGCGATTATCCCTCCGTACTTAGAGAAAAAGCCTCCAAAGACTAAAGAAATAATAGCCGAAAGCTTAACCAAAATGTTCAAACTAGGTCCTGAAGTATCTTTCATCGGATCTCCAACCGTATCTCCAGTCACAGCAGCAGCTTTAATATCCTTAAACGTTGGGTCAGATTTCTTAATCAAATTCTCTCCTTCAATATACTTCTTAGCATTATCCCAAGCTCCACCAGAATTAGCACTTGATGTAGCCATCTGAACACCCGAAACTAAAATCCCAGCTAAAAGTCCAGCAACAGCTTTAGATCCAAATAAAAATCCAGTGACAATAGGTGTAAAAATAACCATACATCCTGGAAGTATCATTTCTTTAAGAGCAGCCTGTGTCGATATAGCTACACATTTTTCATATTCAGGTTCATAAGCAGGATTTTTATTCATTTCAGCAAATTGTCTTCTAACTTCAACAATCATTTGATTAGCTGCTTTTCCAACACTTTTCATAGTAAAAGCTGAAAAGGCATAAGGAAGCATAGCTCCAATAAGTAACCCAGCGAATTGTAAAGGTTGGAGAATATTAACTTCACCTAATTCAGCTCTAGTAATAAAAGCTCCAAACAAAGCAAGTGAAACCAAAGCAGCACTACCAATAGCAAACCCTTTACCAATAGCGGCAGTTGTATTCCCAGCAGCATCAAGTGCATCAGTTTTAGCTCTGACTTCTTTTTTCAAATGAATCATCTCAACCATGCCACCAGCATTATCAGAAATTGGCCCATATCCATCAATAGCTAAAGCAATAGCAAGATTAGAAAGCATACCAAGAGCAGCAAGGGCAATTCCATACATACTTGAAAGTTTAAATGAAAAGTAAATAGTCACACCTAAACAAATTGTTGGAACTATACAGGATAAATACCCAAGAGCTAAGCCATAAATAATATTTGTAGCTGCACCGGTTTTACAACTTTCAGCAACTTCACGTACTGGGGTATATGAATGAGAAGTGAAATACTCAGTAACAAAACCAATAATCAAACCTGACCAAAGTCCACAAGCAAGACATACAAATGCATGCCAATAAGCAACATCTTTAGTAATGATGTTATCAGATACACAAGTTTGAATACCAATATCAGTGATATTAGTAATACTTTCAATACATCCTAAAGAAGTTTTGATATCAATAAAATTAAATTTTGTTGGAAGGATATAGTAAGATAAAGCCCAAAGTGCTGGAGTTAAAAGGATGGTTGATATGATAAGCTGATATTTTAGAACTTTTTCAATTTTTTCAGCCTTGTCTACTTCCATTATATGAGTGGCAAAGAATGATGTAATGATACAAACTAGTATCCCTGTTGCTGAGATTAGTAATGGGAAAAGCATTGATGTATAATTTTCTGCAATTTCTGGTGAAGTCGCAGAGACCACAAGAGCAGCACATGTACTTTCGGCAAAGCTCCCAAAAAGATCAGAGCCCATACCAGCGATATCTCCAACATTATCTCCAACATTATCAGCAATAGTTGCAGCATTGCGTGGATCATCTTCTTCTAGGCCTGCTTCAACTTTTCCAGCAAGATCAGCGCCAACATCAGCAGCTTTAGTATAAATGCCTCCACCAACTCTTCCGAACATAGCAATAGTTGATCCACCAAGCCCATAACCAGCAAGATTTTCATAGAGTTTCCTGAGCATCTCCTGTTTTTTAACGTCATTTTCATAATCTTCAATATAAAAATAGTGGTAAATCGATAAAATAATCGCTAAGTTCAATAACCCAAGGGAGGTCAAGACAAATCCAAGCACAGCCCCTCCACGAAAAGCAACTCTAAAAGCTCTTGCAAGTCCATTTTCCTTGTTTATAGCACTATAAGCAGTTCGACAATTAGAAAAAACAGCTACTTTCATCCCGATATATCCTGCAACAATACTAGTCAACGCACCCAAAACAAAAGCTCCGGTTGTCCAGAAAGTCCCAAGTTCATCAACTAATAAAGCTATGATCACAGCAAAAATTACTATAAAAATGGCTAAGATTTTATATTCTTCTTTCAAAAAAGCAATTGCACCATTTGCCACAGCTGTAGTAATTTTATTCAATGTCCAAATAACTTGATCCCAACTATCATGATAGGGACCTACTTCTTCCTCATAAGTATCTTTTTCCCCAGTGTGATGATTGATTCTTGTTTTAGTCTCAGTTTTGATTCCAATCATGTCTTTCAAATGTCTTTCATCATTCCCATGATATCCTCTTTCTTCACCTACTGGGACTCTTGAAAGTACTAATATGAGGATAACACCGTAGATAAGTCCTATTACAGTTGACGCCCCTATGAATAAATAAGCCATCTCTGTACTCGACATCTTTAATTATAAACCACATTTTATTTTAGCTATATTTAAGTGTGGTATATGAATTATATATAAGTTTATTCCTGTTGGATAAATTTTTTCTATTTGTTATAGGAAAAGTTGAATTGGTTTTTTGGTAGTTATAAAAATAGAGGAATAATTGTGAAAGGGTTTAAGCTTTTGGGAGAAAAAAGCGACTTTGGAAGATTTTGTGTATAGAAATTAAGGTTTATAAGGAGTGTGGGTTTAGGGAAAGTTGTGGAGGTAAATTGGGAAAGCGACTTATGGGTAAAATGATAAGCTTTAGGTGTACTGAGGTTGTTTTGGAGGTGGAAAGGGATGGTTTGGGTAGTGGAGAGAGTTGAGGGTAGGAATAAAGCAAGATTTTTATGAGGAGGATGATGATACTGAGTTTAATATTTGGATTAAATATTTTAGATATTGGATGGGTATACTTAAGTCAAGATAGTAAGGGGGGAATCAGGAGGAACTTTATTCTGGATTTTGGTTTGAGTTGGTCATTTTGTAGTAAAGGAAGACATTTATGTATAAGCAAATAGGCTATGTAGGATTTTTTGAAGTTTTTACGTTGATTTTATTTTTTCGCACACTATCTTCAAGAAACATAAACGGATTTGATGAAAATTATTATTATTATTTGTTAGAAAAACTTGTCAGAATTGTAGTATTTCGCTAAAAAGCCATATTTATGTAAATTGAATGAGTCAGATAAGAACATATAATAAGAAATGTTTATAAGCATCCTATAGTTCTCATATCACAAGTTCATATATTTTTAAAATTTCTTTATGAACAATTTGTTACGATGAATTTGAAATTTTCAGAATTTTCTTATTCTTTTATACCCACAAGGCTTTTTCGCTTTCTTATGAAACTAGTGAATAGTAATAAAGTATTTTATATATGATTTGATATAAAACTATCCAATACCTCGTAAAGAGATTTGAAGAGAAAATGGAAGTTTATACTTAAAGAAAAACACATATAAAATCTCCCAATATACAAATATCCACTTCCCTTATACTAAACTTAATAGTAAAATAAGAACTAAGTAAGTAGTTAGTTAGAAATTGTTAAAAAAGCTGATAACTTTATTTCTGCTGGATTTTTTTCCCCTCAGAAATCATAATCTTATTTCCCCAATACTTATTTAAAGAAACAAATTTAACTTCTCATAATATTTTAGTTAATAAAAACTAATTCTAGCTGTCTACTAAAAGCTTCAATTCGATATTTAATTTTCCATTACTGGCAAAAAATATAACAATCATACCATGATATTTAGATTTTATAATAAATATTATTTTGATTATATTATATAAAAATAAGGTGCTGGAAATTATATGTTTTTTTTAGAGATAACTTGGATTATGTAAATTAAAATTTGATAGGATAAGCATATTGTTATAATAATATAATAATTTGGCTATACATTAGATAATTTCGAAAATGCAATCTGATTGATGTTTAAACTTTTTTAAATATAATTTTATATAAGGCCTTTATTATTTGACCTAAAATCTCTTTGTTTTATTTCCAATACAATAGTTATATAAGTGTAAAAGTAAAAATGACTCCATTAAATTTTTGCATGAAATATGAAGCCTTAAGAACTAAAAAAATCATCATGATGAGATTAGGAATATCATTAGAATGAAGTTTTTATGAATACATAAGTATACCAATACTATAAGACTATATAAAAATACCATAAACCATCACAAAAATAAACCCAACCATAATTCAAATCACTACAAACTAAAACATTATCCCACAAAGAGTAAATCCAACTAATCATACCTAATTTTAATATATTCTTCATATATTACTATAACTATTTACTTCTTCTTCCCTCCAGCAGTAGGTGCTTTTTTCTTAACAAGTGACGCTAAATCCGAATCTTCATCAGGTAAGATTTTTGTTATAACCCCTCCTCCAACAGTCTTACCACCTTCCCTCAAAGCATATCTGCATCCAACATAAATTGGTAAAGGCATTTGCAACTTAAGCACAGCAGTGAAATGGTCTCCTCCAACAGCCATTTTTTTGCCTTCAGGAAGTTTTATCGAAGCTTGGACATCAGCAGTTCTTACAAAGCACTGAGGACTAAATCCCGAAAAAAATGGTTTTTTCCTTCCTCCTTCTTCCTCTTTGAGTATATACAATTGTGACTCGAAATTAAAGAAAACTTCATATTTGCCAGGCTGGACTAAAGCTTGCCCTCTATGAAGATCTTCTTTTCTTAATCCTCTTAATAATACTCCAACATTATCTCCAGGTTCTCCATAATCTAAGCTTTTCTTGAAAGTTTCAACAGTCATTATCCCTGTTTTTAATGGAGTTTTAGTTAAACCAATAACTTCTGCATCTGCCCCAGGTTTTATTACACCATGTTCTACACAACCAGTTACAACAGCTCCTCTACCTGGTATATTATAACAGCTTTCTATACTTAAAAGAAATGGTTTATCTTTTGCACGTTCTGGGATAATAAGGCCTGTGTCCATTGCTTGGAGAAGTTCACCGATTTGTGTAGCATTATATTTTTCATGTGTAACTTTTCCAAGAGCTGCAAGGGCTGAACCACGAACGCATTTTGCCCCAGGGCCATCAAAATCGTATTTGGCTAGGATTTCCCTAACTTCCATTTCAACTATTTCTTGAAGATCAGTGTCGTCCATCAAATCGCATTTGTTTATGAAAATCACAATGCTTTTAACTCCAGTTTGACGACATAAAAGAACATGTTCTCTAGTCTGTGGCATAACTCCATCTGGTGCTGAAACTACAAGAATTGCTCCATCCATACGAGCAGCTCCTGTTATCATGTTTTTAACATAATCTGAATGCCCTGGACAATCCATATGTGAATAATGACGTTTTTCGGATTGATATTCCAGAGTTGATGTGTTAATAGTAATCCCACGAGCTTTCTCTTCAGGTGCGCAGTCAATTTGCTCATAAGTTCTCTTTTCTGCCATACCTTTAGTGTTTAGATAATGAGTAATTGCTGCAGTCAATGTTGTTTTACCATGGTCTATGTGACCTACTGTTCCAACATTTAGATGCGGTTTGTCACGCACAAATTTTGCGAATGACCTACACAGCACTCTAAACATTTATTATAATTTCCAGCCATGGAAATAAGCTTAAAGGAGAAATTGCAAAGAATAAGAGATTTTTAATAGATTAATAAAGGGGAAACAATTATAAAAACTAAATCAATAACCAATAATCTATCTTAAACCCATAAACCTATCTAATCAAATAAATCGGGAAATTCTTAGTCAGCTGGTATCCATCAAAGAACAATATCGAGAGGTTGATTTCAAATTCAATCTTAAACTTCTTATAAAACGTAGTCGGACACGTAAACTGTCTTGGGAACAGCATATACAAAGGAATTTTTGCTCCTTTCCTCACATCCCCATCAGCGACCTGCAAGCTCTGTACTTCAGTAGGTTCTTTAAATCCAGTATCCCCAGAAAAAATGCTCTCAATCCTAATCAATTGTAAATCAATACTTTTAATTGGTTTAGTTGCTTCAACAATAACAATCCATCCACTAAATTCTCTGTCTAATTCAAATAAAGTACTACTAAGCTCACCTTCAATACGAAATTCAGGCAAACTTACAAGTCTTGCAGGATTTGCCACACTAGTTGGAGTAATTGTAAATGGTTGAACTTGTGGGGATCTTGACATTCCTTCAATAAGCCCAAGTCCAGGAACATGTATCATAACTTTTATAGGCACAGGTGTTGAGATTTTATTCTTTCCTTCAGTCACATTAAATGAAGCTTTTATTTCGTATTGAATTGATATATAAACCCCAGTGTATGTTTCTAATAAACTCTGGCCTTCTTGTGCAACAACTCTGATAGAAAAAGGAAATGCGATTTTTGGTGATGAAAAAGTCCCTCGTTCTGCAGCGATTTGCGATTGTCGGCAGATTATTATTGGGGGCACTTGAGGTAGAATTTCGTCTAGTGCACCAACACTTTTCATTGACACTTGACCTTTGATATAACCTTCAAGGACGAGAGAGAGTGAGTTGTAATGAACACCATTTGGCGCATTTTCTACAAGGAGTGAACCTTTTATTTCTTCTCCACTTGAATATGTTCGGCTTGATCGTTCAAGTTGTAGTTCACACTTCATATTATTATTTTGACAGAAGTGATTAAATATTAATATAAGCTAAGCTATTGAAAGATTGTTGAAGATTTGATGGGGAAATTAGGAAATTTAGGTATGATTTACTGTATGAAGAGTGATGATAATGGTAAAGGTGGGTTTTTAAAGAAATTTAATTCGTTGTGAACATGCTATTATGGTTTTGGGAATTTTTTTGGGAAAGATGATTTTTTTTTGGGAGGAATTTTTTTGGAATATTGATTAATAGTTGTTATTAGATGTAAAATAAATTTGGATTTTGTTAGTGTTTATAATTTAATAGCAATTTGCTTGGTTATTGTGTTATGATATTAGATGGCTTAGTAGCATTTTTAATTCAAAAAAATTTCATGATAGATTAAAGAGTATGTTGAAGCTTTGAAAAAAAGGAGAATAGAATGTTAGATATGCAAATCATTCCTTAAAATGAATTTATTTATAATGTTTTTGACTTGGTGCTAAATTCATATATTCCATCAATACAAGTCATCTATAATTTTATATAGAAGTAAATCTATTATGATTTTTAGATTTCTTAAAAAGTATTTATATGTGTAACATACATACAATTCCTTTTTTTCAAATTTTATACAAAACTTTATCAAAATCAATTTTATTGAATTCCGGTAAAATAAGTAAAATGCAAATAATTATTTTACCATAATAATATTTTAAAATGCCATTGTTAAGGCTCTATAATCACAGTTTATAAATTAAATGTCAGGAAGAAGTGGGTTAATAAAAGATACTTTTTTATCGATATTACCAAAGTTGAGCATAACTAGAGATACAAGTGATGAATTTAGTGCTGCATCATCTTTAAGAAGTCATGGCGGAACTGATGAACTTCCAAGTATTAATGATTCTCGACTCAAAATCTCAGCACGACGTCCAGTATACGCTTTCAAAAACAATGCAAATTTTATTTATCGTAAACAAAAGACTAATAAAAAAGCTCTAAATTCAAGCCAAAATCTAGATCTAATAGAAAAAATCGACAAAATAGAAGAAGAAGGAGTAAATCTTGATGAGAGTTTCGTTAGGATTAACCAAGCTAAACAAGATGATCTCTTACAAGAAATTTCCCAACTAAAAACTAAATGCGAGAAATATGAAAAAATCATCGAAAGTTTGCAACAAGAGAAATCAACCTTATTACGGTATAAAAATGAACTTGATACATACAAAGATGAAAAAATGCAAATTAACAGAGTCTTAACAGAAAAAATGACTCTAAAAGGATCTCAAGTTGACGCAAAACTTGTTAGACTATTTTCCGGGGAGCAATCAAAAGACTACGTTGCCGAAAGAGAATTAGAAGAACTTCAAGAGCTTTTAATTGAAGAGAAAAAAAGATCAGAACAATTTTCAGAACTTTTTAGTCAAGAACATAAAAAAAATGTTATCCTTCATGACCAGGTTAAAATGTTAAATGGTATTATAGAACTATTCAAAATATATGAAAATCGAGGTAATTCAACAGATGGCATAGTAAAACTTATAAAAGATAAAAATAATGAATATTATTCACAACTTGTTATATATTCAGATCAAGTTTATGAGAAAACATTAGAGTAATTTATAGTCAGAAATCGGCAATTGAGAAACCAAAATGCTTTTTTAGCTAAAGATTTACGTAAATCTCAAGAAAAATTAAAGGAAATACCTGAACTTAGAAGTCATGTTACAACATTACTTGGGCTTATTAGAAAACTTAGACAAGAAATTACTGATGCTGCACAACATCATTTATTTGATATGGCAAAAATAGATGGGGATACTCAGAAGCATGAAGATTTTATTTTTAAGATAACAAATATCGCTGATCAGGCTAAAGATAATATGGTATCGATGCTCAAAAGCAATCTAGGGAGGATGATGTCTGGTGTTACAATGTAAAATCTAATTTTTGCTTATAAGTTAAAGAAGTTTGGGGTTTGTTAAAAATTTTTTAAATGGATTATTAAAGATTGACAAAATTATGTGTGAAGAATATTAATTTTTTTATCCAGATTTTATTTAATAAAACTTTCAACTATAGATATTTTAAACTAGTAATTAGTTGAGTATATGCTTGAAATTTTGTATACTTAAATAGTTTACTATATTCTTAATATAATTGTTTTCAGACTTGCATTTATAACCATAAGCCTGGTCTCTAATTAATTAAAATGTCTAAGCCTCCTGATTATCGAAAAGAAGCTTTCAAACAAACATTTTTCAGCCAAAAAGATCAAATAAAAAGAGATCATCATATTTTACCTTTTGCATCAATCACAGATAGAGTTAAAAACCAGCCAGTTTTCAAATTCAGCAAGACCCCATCTCCAGAAAAAAGTCTTTTAAAAATATTTGATAGACAGCCAGAAACTCTTGATTTTATTCAAGGTAAAAAGCTAACATTACCAAGGCATAATTTAGATATACCTGAAAGACCAAAAAGTAATATTTCAACTCCAAAATATATCGATAATTTTCTTAGCAAGGATCAATCTTCATATAATGATCTTTACAAAGAAATTTTTAAACTGAATTCTTGTATTAGGGAATGTGAAGAAAAGGAAAAACTTTCAGAAGGGAAAATTACAAATTTACAAGAACTTGTTAGGATTTTGAATGAAAATAATAAAATTTTAGAAGAACAGAATAAAAATCTAATTGCCAAAAACATTGAATTAGAAAACTTGAAGGAAAATAATAAAACTTTAGAAGAACAGAATAAAAATCTAATTGCTAAAAACATTGAGTTAGAAAGCTTGAAGGAAAAAAAGGAGGAAAAGGTTGAGGAGGTGTCAGAGGGGAGAGGATTTATAAGGAAAAATACTCATGCAAATGATTTTGATGTTAAACTTGTTGGTTTGTTTTCAAAGAAAACAATGAAAGAAATGGCTAATGAAAAAGATATCAAGGAGTGCTTATATGAATTAGAAATTGAAAAAGAAAGATATGAACTATTAACCGAAAAATTCGAAGGAGAAAAAAGAAAAACTGGAGTACTTCAGCAACAAGTCAATGATTTAAATCTTATTATTAAAGGATTAGGTGAAATGGCAAAAGAAAACACACCACAAAAATCATACATCCAAGCATCATCATTAGAATGTGAAAACTTTATCAAAGCTTTACAGCAAAAAAATCATGAACAATTTTTAAAACTCATTGAGTTATCAGATGATTTATTTTCCAAATCTTTAGAGTAATTATTATATAGAAACAAAGAGATGCATATTCAAAACAATTCTTTAGTAAAGAAAATACATGAAAATGAAGAAAAAAATGAAGAGTTAGTTCAACTAAGAGCCCATGTAACAACTTTATTATTATTGATTAAAAATATGCGTCAGGAAATAAAAACTGTTGCTTATAACCATAGTAAAAGAAATTCTGTATCAGATAAAGAAGAACCAGAATTCATATTTAATGATATAGCTTCTATTGCTGCGAAAGCTAAAAAAGATTTAGTTGGTATTTTATCTACATCTTTAGGACGGATTATGACTTTTGAAAATACTAAAAAAAAATAGACTTCTCTATAGTTATAAAGGTAATAACCTTAATTTTAATATGAACTTCCTTTTTTTTCTATGTTTTAAATTATTTAATACTCTACCTTAATTATTGTTTTTCTTGTAAGAAACATTTAAATAACAAAGCAAATTTTTTTTTCATTCTTTCCATACAGGTGGTGCTTTTTTTTATATATTCATCTTCTTTGTAGATAACAATATCATCATCACTAATTTTTTTTATATGATGAGGCTTAATAACTTCTTCAGTGATAATAATTATTTCGCTGTTTTTCCTTTTGAGTTTAGGGTTTGGGTTCTCGGTTATTTCCTCATCTAGTGCAACACTTTCTACTTTATCGAATTCCTGGGTTTCACGATTTGAATATCTGGGCTTTCTGATGTGTTGAAGGATTTTTTCTTTGTTTTTGAATAAATTTTTAGGTGTTTCTTCTTGACTATCTGAAATTTCTTTAAATTTAAACAATGTTTTAGGATTTGTTTCGCCGGGGTTTATGTTTTCTTTATTTTTAAATATTTTTTTTGATTTATCTTCTTCAAATACTAGTATTTCTTTTGTTTTGGGTAGTAATTTTTGTGTAGGTTCTTCAGGGTTTATATTTTCCTTATTTTTGAATAGTACTTTAGGTGTGAGTTCTTCGATAGCTATACTTTCCCTATTTTTCATTTTTAAAACTTAAGAAAAATAATTTAAATCTGGATTTGATAGTTTATCCAATAACTGTATAGAAACTTATTTTCTTATATGAAAAAATTAGCTTAGTATAAAAAATGCAATATCTCTAACCATAATAGCATTCTACAAACAAAAACAACTACTTCCAAAAAACTCAGAAATCATAAAAAACACTTAAAATCTACAACCAATTCTATCAATTTTTAATACTTTCAAAATATCATTTTAAACACTATTGTTTATTTCTTCAATCAACCCTTTCTCTGCGTTATACTTATAAACAGCATTTCCTCTTAGGAAAAACGCGTTCTTTCCTGAAACAAAAACGCTACTATTAGTATACCACTCATTTTCATCCAGCATAGAAAACTGTGAGCAAGTAAATTTCGCAGGATCAAACGTACTAACCGATTTATCATGAAAAATAATCATAAAATCCTCAATCGAAAACATAAGTGAACACCCAGGTACCGATAATACAGTCCTCAATGTTGTAAACTTATTAGCAACCGTATTATAAACCTCTAAAGTATCAATCCCATCACCTCCAGAAACAAAAATCCGTCCTCTATAAACACAAGCTGAATGTCTATCCCTAGCCGTAACTAAATCCCCAATCCTCTGCCAACTTTTATTAACAAAATCAAACCTTTCACAGCTTTTCAAACATAAATTTTCATTTTTCCCCCCAATAACATAAACAAAATCCCCAAGTGTTACAGCAGCATGATTATATCTACAACAAAGCATACTTTCTGATTTTTCTATTGTCTTTTCAAATATGTTGAATATAAAAGTTGAGTTTTTTTCTTGACCACCAGTTATAATAACAGAACCATCAGGGACTACTGTACAAACACTTTTATTGTCTACATCAATAGAAAACACTTCACTAGTATTAGTTTCAATACTAAATGATATGAAATTATTGTTTAAACATGAGTATATGTTTGAAGGTAAAGATTTTTTAAGGATTTTTGTTGATACACGAGTTCTTGAACGTTTATAAAAAGGTGACTCTGTTGATGAACTTAAGTCTAAAGAGAAAGGATTTGAATTCATTGATAACTGAGAGACGGATTTGTTTACTGAACTTTGGATGTTGAGTTCAAAAAAAAATGATTCGGCTAAGAGTTTTGAGATGCTGATTGAAGATATGGAACATATTGAAGTTGTTAATTCTGATTTTTCGATATTTTCTATGGTCTCAAGAGCTTTTAATGAGTCAATAAGACTTGTGTCAGTTGAGATTGTGTTTTTATAGTTTTCGCAAGATAGTTTGATTTTATCTTCTAGTTCGATAGACATTTGGTCTATGTCGTTTTTGAGATTCATACAGAATTTTTTGACTTTTGCTATAGAATCCTTGCAGAAGATATCTATTGAGCTAAGCTCTTTTTGTACTCTTTTTAAGGCTGATTTTTCTATTTCTAAAGTTTGGGCAGCTTCAGATAGGATTTGTTTTTCTTTTTCTTTGATTTGCTTCCAAGATGATGACATTAGGTTTCGCATGTCGACATCTTTAAGTAAAACTGGTTTGTGAACTTGTTTTGGACTACTGATTAAATGCTTGCCGACACAGCGGTAACAGAGTATTGTGCTATTACAAAAACACACTATATCCCCTGAATTGCCACATATGATGCATACTTCCTTTTCCATATTTACAATATGTATTTATGGTTTTTTTAGTATTTTGGTTTATATCTAAGATAGAGAGGAGACTTTTGTTGATTTAGATATGATGATGATATTAAATTTTGGGGATTTTTAGAAAAATGGGAGATTTGTGATGGAAATAACTAGTGAATTAGGAATTTTGATTAAGATAGTAAATAAGGTGAATTTTTATGGTATTTAATAGATGATCAGGAAAAAAATGTTGGGTTTTAGGTTTAAGAATATTAAATAAGATATTAATGTGATTTTTAACTATTTTTTTACTGGAAGGGAGATTTAAATTTAAGAGATGATAAAGTATTAATAAGATGTGGGTGATAAGTTATTTTTATTTGAGATTGTTACCTATGCATTTTTTATGGTATTATATTAGAAATATATTAATAATAAACTGATTGTATAAAATTAGCAAAATGAGTTTATATGTAAACTAAATTTTATATAAATTGAGGTCAACAAGTAATTATAAACACTACCTCTTATCATCCTAGCATCTACTCAATCACAATTTTCCATTTCACCCATTTCAAGCCATAAGATCAACCACTTTAAAAAATCACAATTCCTCTCAACAATTTCAATCCATCATTCCAATCAATTCCAAACTTCTCCTCCAAGATAAATATCTCCATAAAAAACATATAATACACTCTAAATATCATCACTTTCTTTAAGCACCCTTAAATTCCAAAACACCAAAATTCAAAGTCTAACACCTTCACATAACTCTTCATAAATTCCTAATTCCTTTATTTAAGATTTTTTGTCTTATTACAATCCTAGATTTATGCTATATACTAATATTTAAACGCTTTATAGTAAAAATTCAACTAAAACCATATCCATTAACTATAACTGATGGTAAAGAATAATAATGTCTGAGCTTAAAAGTAGTTTAAACAAAGGGTTTCTTCCTAGTGGTCCAGGTGATTATTTACTGAAGATAGTTAAAGAAACTCAAGCTTTATTTCAAAGTCAGAATTTATCAAATGTGATGATCAGTGATTACTTAAGAAAATCTTTACATTCATTTACAGGAGCTAGCTGGGTAGAAGTTTTTTTTACCGAAGAATCCAATCTTTTCCTTTATAAAACACTACAGACAACTAAAGTTGTCTCAGTAAATGAAGACTCCCTTCCTGGATATACTGCTTTGACCAAAGAGCCACAAACGGTAAATAATGCTTCAGCATCATCATTTTACAATTCATTTAAAGTTCAATTCCATCCATATACTATACCAGCTAAAGAAACCGTTCAGGCTTCTTCAGTAGCTAGTGTACCTATCACAAAAGATGGTAAATGTAGACTAGTCCTCCTTCTTTTCAACAAATTAGACGAGAACAGTTCTTTATGCTACTTTTCAGAAAACGATCTTAGTATGGCCGAAGCACTTGGTTTATGGACAATCAATCATTATGACATCTATTCCTATTGTTCTGACTTAAAAAAGGAACTAAAAAATGTTAAAGAGCAAGTTGAAGAAAGCACAAAACTCATGAGTCTTGGAGTGCGAGTAATCCACAGAAGGAACTCTTTAGAAAAATGCACAAAAGTTATCCAAAGCGAATTCAAACTAACTAAAAACAGTATCCAACAAATCAGTCAAGTAATGCTCTGTGAAGGAGTAATCTTCCATCTTTTTGCAGGGGAAGTTCTAAAACCTATAATCGCCCTAGGAATGGACACTTACGATTCTAAAGTCCTAACAACCAAAACAGCAGAATATTCTCTAATCTCATCAAAACAAATCCTCAACATCAGTGAATTATCAACAGAACCACTATGGGATCAGGAAAAACAGATAAAAATGAAAAGCCTTCTTGCTTGTCCTATTTTTTCTCCTGAAAAAGAACCTTTAGGATGTATAGAATACTTTAGAAAAAACACATCTTTTAGCCCAGTCGATGAAACTTTTGCTAATAAAATATCAGAAATCCTTTCATTTTTACCTCGTGATAATTTTGTATCTAGTATTGGAGATAAAAACACAAGTGATCGAACTGTTGGAATTTTGTTTAAAGAATTAAATTCTTTTGCTATAAGTTCTCATGAACTATATGATTATCCAAGAATATTTGCTGAGATTCGAAGGGTTATTAATAATTTTCTCATAGTAGATTCATGTGCTGTATATTTTGCTAATCAGATTTCAAATGTTTTTTGGACCCAACAATCAGAAAACTGTGATGAACTTACTCAGCCAATATGTAAAGATACATTGTTTGGATATGTTTTTTTCAAACAATCTCGTGTTACACTTCCTGATATAATCCCAGTATCAGATTTGCCTAGTTATGATAAAATCGGTATGATACAGCCTATTATAAGTAATTTAACTTTACAACCTGTTATTGGTCTGATATCAGTGTTTAGATCAAATAAAGAATTTAATCCTAAAGAACAAGAAATAATTGAGAAAATTAGCGGAAAAGTTTCTGGGCTGCTAGAATGTTTATGGATTTATAGAAATGAAGAAATCCATTTAACTAACAAGATAATAGACCAACCCCAAGATTCTTCACCTGAAATAAGATTCCGTATAGCGAATTCAAAAAAAAGCCATACTTCAATACACTTTATGCCTGAAGAAGTTTCAGAACTTTTAAAATCCTCAGTTAGTCCTCAAATTGTCAAATCAAACAGCATATATTCCCTTTCAAGTATTTCTGCAACCAAACTTGGGGAGATAAAAAGCATGCTTCAAGAAATGAAAGCAAAGCCTGAGTCAGCATTAAATATCTTATCAAAACGACTTAGAACACTTGTCCCAAGTCAAGCATCTAAACTTTTTATTATGGATCCACATGAACAACATCTTATAGATATAGGCAATAGTAGCTTAGCTAAACCATCTGGTCTTGTTAATCTTTGTATACAAACTAAAGAAATTATATGTATTAGATCAGGCACTTATCAACATGGGCAATTTGATAAACTTATTGACTCTTTAGGAGGTGATTCTAAAGTCCAATCCTTCCTTGCTATGCCTATTATAATTCAAGATCGATCTTTAGGAGTCATTGCTTTTGCTAATGCTAGTATAAATTTTGGTCCAGAAGAATTAGCAATAGCTGAATTTGTGTCGATAATCCCTAAAGATTATCTTTCTAATACAAATGAGAATATAAAAGATATTAGAGATGCTATACAAGTTGGAAGGAGACATAAAATGCTACAACAATGGTGTAAACAAGTGTTTTTTGTTGCGAATTCAACTTTGAATAAAATTTTGTTGGTTAAGGATATTATGCATAAGCTTTATGAGGCTAAAAATTTCCAGAAACTTATTAAGTCAGGGCTTGAGATGCTGTGTGCAATAATAAATACAGAACAAGCTGCGGTGACTTATGAAGATGCTGGGGATTTTGTTGAGTATTTATATAAAAAAGGTAAGATTATTAAAAAATCGCATCTTGAAGACCAGGGGTTATTAGCTAAATCTTTAGAAAGTGGTAGGCCTGTAACTCTGGAATCAATGTTTGGTAAAGAAAACATCATTGTCATACCATTTGTCGAGAAAAAAATGCCTAGATTACTTATTAAAGCTTATAACAAACGTGATGATACACTATCTTACTACTGCAGTTTCAACAAAGAAGACGAGCAGATTCTTAATGAGTTCGCCACAGCAATGAGTATATCTTTTTTAGCTCATAACAAAGGAGAAAGTCCAGATGCTTTACGACAATTTATCAAACAATATGCATCAAATCTTAATAACCACGCATTAATCTCAACAATCCGCACAGCATCACAAAAGCTCTTAGATTGTGACCGTGCTACAGTTTTTATAATAGAAGGTAAAGAAATGGTAGTAAAATCTCAAGGTCTAGAAAAAGAAATCCCAGTAGATTTCAGAATTCCAATTGGTAAAGGGATAATCGGTAATGTAGCTCAAACTGGACAAACCGAGAATATTCGTGATGTATATGACGACCCTCGTTTTGATCCGGCTATGGATAAAAAAACAGGTT
The DNA here is from genome assembly GCA_001970955.1 of Stentor coeruleus. Taxonomy (NCBI): domain Eukaryota; phylum Ciliophora; class Heterotrichea; order Heterotrichida; family Stentoridae; genus Stentor; species Stentor coeruleus. Next base: position 11,292 of record MPUH01000156.1, on the reverse strand, counting down.
ACCGGACTTCAACAATGTTATGTATGCCAGTTCTTGATACTCAAGGCAAAGTCATCGCAGCATTACAGATGATAAATAAAAAAAAAGGTTTTTTTGATGAGTCAGATGAAGAAACACTAGTCATATTTTGTGAGATCATATCTTCTGCTTTACAAAACTGTAGTATGTTTATGCATAATATAACAGAAAGGTCTAGAATATTAAACATTCTCAATTCAATAGGCAATTATATTCTTGTTTTTAATAGTGAAGGGATATTAGATTACTCCAATAAATCTATAAAACCTTTATTTGGTATTACTAAAAAAATTGCTGTGAAAAGTCATTACTCTTCTTGGCTTAGAGAAAATAGAGAATTAGTACTTGATATCACTTCAGTAATGCAGAACCCAACTAAACGCATACAGAAAAAACAACAAAAAATCTCTAGTGCTAGTTTTAAACGTACCAGAACCGGGCCGAATATGACGAAATCACTTCAGCACTCACACAATTCAGATATGTTTTTCCATTATACAGTTGCTTCAGTTCAAACTTTCAACAAATCTGAAACTGTGGGTGTTGTTGTTATATTAGAAGATGCTTCTGCATTAGCTGAATTAAGTTCGAAACTTGAAAAAATGCAACTTGAGGTCCAAAGCATGAAAAGTTCAATCTATGGGGAAACTTCTTTACAAAAATGTATTCAGAAACTTGGGGCGATTAGTAGAGCTATAAATGACCCTGATACGAAAATGCATTTGGATGATGTTGTCAAGACTTTAAAACAAGGGAATTTAAATACTGCTGATATCATGTCACAAATGCCAACTGTTCAAGGGTATTCAAATAAAGTTATATCTGAATATATAGGTCTAGATACTTCAGTTCATCATGAAACTTTTAAAACTGATGATGTTCCAAGAAGAGGAAGTAGGGTTATAGTTGAAGTTATTGAAACATCAATACTATCTGACCTTAGGAATATTGACCTTGATCCTTTTATTATCGAAGATCATTTCCCTTATATCAAAGCTATATTTCAAGACTTTGATTTACTTAGACAAATGGAAATCGACGCTGATTCACTTATGAATTTTTCTAAACTTGTTAAAGAGCATTATGGGGTCTGGGATAATCCTTTTCATAATTTCTATCATGGTTTTAATGTCCTTCATGCTACTTATATGCTTTTATCAAGTACACAAGCTGGGACATTCTTTTCAGCTAATGAAATTTTCGCATTATTTATTGCTGCGTTCTGTCATGATCTTGAACACCCAGGTAGGAATAATACTTTTGAAATCAATAGAGGAAGCCATTTAGCTCTTATTTATAACGATAAAAGTGTATTAGAAAACCATCATTCTGCTGTAACTTTTAAGATCCTGCAAAATGAGAAATGCAATTTGATAGGAAAATTCACTAATGATGCAAGGAAGTCTTTTAGAAAACTTGTTGTTGCTAGTATTTTAGGGACGGATATGGCAAAACACGTTGAGGAAATTACAACTATGAGTAGTAGGTTTAAAGATATTGAAGAAACACCATTGAAAAATTCGGATTTAGAAGGTTTGGCTTGTATTTTGATTCATAGTGCTGATTTGTCACATCCTTGTAAAAAATATGACCAGTATCAGAAATGGAGTAAGAAAGTTTGTGATGAGTTTTCGTTACAGTTTCAAGAAGAGATTTCTTTAGGATTACCCCCAACAGAGATTATGAAAGATCTTGATAGACCTGAAGTTTATTATGCTAGTGAATTTGGGTTTTTAAAGTTTGTGATAAGACCTTTATGGGATTGTCTTAACCTTTGGCTGAACCCACACATAAACCAGTATATAGAGAATCTTAATGAAAATATAGAAAAATATCAGAAACTTAAAGAAATACATCCAAAATCTTCGTAAGATAAATAAATAGTATTCGGTTTATTAAGTTTTTATAGTAATAAATTAGATAGGGTATATGAATATAATATATATACTAGTCAGATTAAAGGTATTTTAAACTTAAACAAGTCCTGGAAACCTTACCAGATTGCGCTTGATGTCTGAGTCAGCTACAGTTGCTATGAAAACCCTGAGGATTTCTTTATTATGTGAGCATTTACTAGTGATTTTTTTCAATAAATGTGCAGCGTCTTCACTAACACCACTGCTTTCTGATAGAAATGGCCCGAGCTTTTGAGCTATATTCACTGTATCTATAGCTTCATTAACTGCTTGTTCATATTTGTCTATTAAAAACCTTAAAGATTTAATGCATCTTTGGTACATAGGTAATTCACTTTGATCTATATTAGGAGGATTTTTATATGATGATAGTTTAGGTAATAATCTTGCTAGGGATTTTATGCAGTGTGTGCCAAAGACTTCATCTAATATAGGGATATTTTTTGATAAAATTATCACAGACTTATCTAAACCTTCAGGTAATTCAGCTATATTAAGAAAACACTGTTTAGCATTATCTCTAATATCTTTAACTGAAGTCAAAAGTAGAGAATAAAGTCTTTTAAGTACCACAGGATTATCTTCTTTAACACATCTAACAGCTTGATACTTCCCATTAAGGGCAATTGACACAGACATAATAACCGAAGCAGCCAATTTCCTCTGTTCATTCGTCGCTTTTTTTTTAAGAAATCTTCCTACTACCTCAATAGCCATACCTTCACAAGCTTCACTTTTCCCATTATGATTCGCTGACATATTCGAAATCACATTCAAAGTTAGTTCATTTATCCTATCAGCTTCATCTAAACTATTCCCCAACATCAAAAACCCAATCAAACATTTAGTCAACCCAGTTCCAAGCATAGGTTCAATCCCATTATCATATTGACTAACATTTATAAATCCTTCTAAAAGTTCAATAAGATAATCTTTATTCTCTCTTTTAGGGGAATTTGCATATTTTATAAATGCTTTTACCATAGTTGGTACAGTTCCAGTTTCAACAATTCTATCAACTCCATCACGTGATATAAGAATTCTTTTTAAAGTCCAAGCTACAGCAGTTCTTACTGAAGTTTCAGAATCAACTAATTTATCTTGTAAAGGGGGGAATACTTCACTATCAATAAGTAAATTTCTACCTTGCATTAAAGTTACCATACCACCAATAAGTAAAGCAGCTTCTTTACGAACATTTGGGCTTTCTGATATAAGAAGTTCAGCACAGGATTTTAAAATGCCTATTTGAATCATTGTATCTTTAGTTTCCTGATGAGAAACTAGTTCGTTTAATGTATGCAAAGCATCAGTTCTTAGATGAAAAGGGAGGTTTTCAAAGCTAAGACATGCTGCAAGTTTAGGTATTTTACGGAAAAATACAGCTAAAGTTACTTGAGTTGGGTCAATATTGCTGGTAAAAGGTGGGTCTAGGTAAGGATGTCTATCTTTTAGAAACTCAGAAACATTGTATTTTTGGAAACTCTGCATAACTGTATATATAAAAATGGTTAATTTAACATATTACGCTAATTTACTGGGGATTGTTATGAATTCTGTCGTACCGTCGACGAATGTTACTACCAGATTGGGTGTTGGAAATGTTTTTTTGGATTTTCTCGTCAATTTCTTTATAAATTTCTTCGTTTTTATCGTTCAAACCTTTTTTGTCGAGGATGTCGTTTATTTTGATTGGGTATGAAGGGTTTGATATTGGATGGGTTATTTTTTCGATATCGTTGACGAAAAGTTCAAGGTCGATTTCTCGGATAATCTCTTGCATTTCATGAATTAAAGAGAGTTTTTCGTTGCCCGAAAGGCCGGATTCGATCGCGTCGTCAACTCTTTTGACACAATCTCTAAGATTTTTAAGGCATCTTTTTAGGTAACGTTGTTTTTTTTTTAGAATCGCTGCTGGCTCACGGAGTTTTTCATAAATACAAGTATCATAGCCTATCATACAGAATCTTTTGATCATATGAAAAGAGTGAATTAGGTCAATAAGATTCGCACGGATGTCCTGAAAGTTATCGATTGGAGTTGATGCAGAGAAGTCTGTCATTTTACGAATGCTCTTGGAAAAACACACTCCCATTTAAGTATTATTTTTATTAACAAATAATAGTTTTATTTATCTATATGATATTAATATAGTTTGTTAGGAATGAATAGAGAATGTAAATGAAAACTTTAGGTTTTAAAGAAAAATTGTATTTATTGTTTTTTTTTAATGTTGTTTAAAAAGCTAGAGAGTTATAGTGAAAAATGTATGGTCTGGGAAGAATGAATAATTGTTGAAGGAAATTGGCACTTATAAAATTGTCTAGGAGTTTAGAAATTATGAGTAGATAATTATTGATGTAAACAAGAAACTTTAATTTTTAGACATTATGCTAAGAGGTATTTTAATAAATTTTTAAGGTGTTAAAATTTATTTTAACTAAAGAAATAGATATAAAAAAAGCATGATAAGAGTTGTTAGGGGAAAATTTGGACAGTTCTTGTTTTTTAGTTTGAGTATATTGTATATATTTAGGAACTAGTTAAAATAATAAAAAATAAAAAGGATAAAAAATAAAAAATTCTTAGAGAAAGGCTGAATTACTTTAGTTGATATAAAAGTAGTTATTGAAATAGATTTTAAAATAAAATAACATAAAGCAAAGGAAAAAGGTAGAATATTAAAATTAAATTTTAAATATATACACATATCAAAACCCAAGTCAATTATTTATTCTACACTTCTTCATCATTCACACCCTTTATCATTTAATACCATCAAAGCATATTCTTATCCAGAAAAAAAAATTTTACATCCCTCATTATAATTTTCCCTATAAAAAATGCCGGAAAATGATTATTATAATGTTCAATATCCTACATAATCTCGCAAGACCATTAGCTCTTACAACTTTCGCAGGACTCATAATAAAAGATAAATCCGAATACCTAAAATCTCTTGGCATAATGGGTTATATAGGTCAAGAGCCTAAGGCAATGAAAGTCATCTTAGAAGGTCTTGAGTCAATTCAAAACAATGAATATGATGCTGCTGGTATAGCCACAATCCATGGTACAGAGGCAAGAGTGACCAAATATATAAACACTTCAGATAGTGATGCGCTTAAAAAACTTAGAAATGAAGCTTGGGGAACACATGATGGTAGCTGTATTGGTATAGGACATACTCATATTTCAAGAAGAGGTATGGCAAGTGAATCTAAAGCTCATCCACAAACCGATCATAACAATAGGATTTTTGTTGTTCACAATGGGATTATCAACAATTCTAATGAACTTTTGAATTTTATTGAAAGTAGAGGAATACATCCTAAAACTGAATCTAATACTGAGTTATTAGCAATTCTTATAGGAATTTTTGTTGAAGATGGACACCCACTTAAAGTTGCTGTGAGGCTAGCTTTAGAAAAAACTGCTGGGACTTGGGGCATTGTGGTAATTGATAAGCAAAATCCAGAACAAATGGTTGTAGCTCAAAGAGGGTCACCACTTTTTCTTGGGGTAAATGAAGGTGAGTTAGTTATTAGTAGTGATGAAAAAGTTATTAAAGGAAAAAAATACTTAAAACTCGAAGAAGGTCATGTATATACCTTAGATCCAAAAGGAAATAGATTAGAATCCGTAAAAATCAAAGACACTCAAAACCTAGTTAGCTTAGGAGAGTTTCCTCATTGGACTATTAAAGAAATTGAAGAACAGCCACAAGCTATAGCAAGATCAATTGCTTATGGTGCTAGACTTACATCAGATAGTGCAAAGCTTAAAGGTCTTGAAGAAATCAAAGACTCCTTTTTAGGAGTGAAAAACATCATGCTCTTAGGTTGTGGATCTTCTTATCATGCTTGTCAATTTGGAAGCCATGTACTTAAAAGTCTAGATCTCATGGATACAGTACAATCATTAGATCCAGGTAATTCTTTCAATACCATACCTTATATAAACCCAGGGGCAATCTTAATCTCTGAATCAGGAGAAACAAAAGAAATCATCGATGCTGCCAAAAGGTGTATGTCAAACAACGTTCCAACAATCTCTATAGTAAATGTTGTCTCATCAAGTCTTGCAAAAATAACAGGACATGGTGTTTATATGAATGCCGGTCCAGAATTAGGTGAAGGTGGGACAAAAAGTTTTATAAGTTCATGTGTTGTCCTTATAGAAATCGCTTTATGGCTTTCAAGATTTAAACATCCAGAAAACAATGAATCAAGGAAAAAAATCGTAAATTCTTTATTAGCATTGCCTATGATGGCTGGTTCTGTTATAGCAAGAAATAAAGATGATGTAAAATCTTTGGCTTGTGAATTGAAAAATGAAGAGCATATGTTTGTTCTTGGAAGAGGTATGGGAGAATCAATTGCTTGTGAAGGGGCAAATTTGATTAAACAATTAAGTAGAGTTCATGCTGAAGGATATGCTGGAGGAGCACTTAAACATGGACCTTTTGCTTTGATTGGTGATGGAAGGGTTATTGTGCTTATAATACTTGATGATGAACATAAAGAACTTATGAATTTAGCTTTGGCTGAAGTTCAGGCGAGATATGCTAAGACGATTGTTATTACCCCGAATAAGAATTTAATTACAACGAAGGAAGCGCCAAGTAAGATTTTACTTATTGAGGATATTGGACCACTAACAGGATTGTTAGCGATTATTCCTTTACAATTATTGGCTTATCATTTGAGTATACAAAGAGAAATTGACCCTGATTATCCTTCGTCATCTGAAGCTTTAATTAATTTGGATTAGAGAGTTTGTTAAGTTAGCTTTGGGGTTTTTATTATTTTTCTTATAAAATAGTCCTTTTTATGAAATTAGGTATTGATATAATTATGAGGAAAATTTTGGATGATTAGAGGATAATTTTTTTTGTGAAGCTGTGCTTTTATATTTTGGGTAGGATTAAAATTGGAAATTATTTGATAAAAAATTGGTGTGGCAGGTTAGGATTTAAAATAAACTGAGAATTTTATAGTAAAATTATATAAATTTTTATATAGTAAAGTTTATATGCTAACTTTTTCCTAACTTTTACACCAACATAATTATACAGTTAGAAATCCTAGTAATCCAAATTATAATATAAAATTATCAAATCCTTATTTATACCAACTCCTAAACTATACCTAAAACATACAAAAAAATCTTATAATCCAATTATAAATCCACTCCCCATTATCTTATACCCCTTTAAACATTACATTATAATCTTAATCTCCCAACCAACCTCTAATCATACCTCTTCCCTTAAAACATAATAAAAATACACAAGCCAACCCTTTAAAAAAATCTTCTACGCACTTTACAGAAAAATTGTGATAAATGCTAGTTAATAAATGAACACATCCAGCGCGGGAAGAAGACAAAGGAAATACTCTCTAAATCCAGCAACAATTTCTGCACTTCAATCCTCATATAGAGAAAATGTTAAATGCCCAACCCCAAGGTACTCAGCTTTTAATATTGATTCTGTTCTTACACCATCATCTTCAATCCAATCCTCAAAGCCTTTTAAATTTCTAACCTTCGAAACCACAAAAACAAATACTAAACATAGACGTCAACCAAGTGTTCTTATTAAAGATGTTGATCAAATCTACAACTTTACAAATGATGAAAGTTTTAGTTCAGGAAAAGTTAGTGATGAAGAATGTGTTACAAGAATAACTCATCATCAAAAAAACTCAATTTTTGCTTCGACTACTGATCAAAAGTCTTCAGCTTATAGTTCAATGTTGAAAAAGTCTTATTTAGAAGAAGAAGTAAATAAATTGGATGCTTCGATTACTGGGGAAAATTCTATGACGAAACCTGATGAAAATTTTACGAATTTAGGAATTAGTATTAATGAAGAAGCGAGGCAGACTCCGCTCGGGATATTGCCTCGACGTATGTTTTGCAAAAAATGCAATTTGGAAACTACAAGTGTTGTGTCATTAAAAATGCCTACACTACCTTTTTGGAGAGTTATGTGCTGTATTAGTAGTGTTACTGATGCATGCTCGGATTTAGAAAGTATGGATAGGTATCAAGAGTATCAGCATAAATGTAGGAACTGTAAATTAATCCTCAACTCTTAGAGATGAGTATATAATTAACTAGTTTTTGTTTAGGTTTTTTATTGGAGAATGATAAGATTTTATGATAATTGGGGATAGTATTTTAGAAGGTGATGTCTTACTATGCATTTTTAGTATAAAATTCATATATAGGTTTTCTTCTTGTAGTTTTCTTATTATTTGCAATTAAATTAAGTGTACTTTCATAATATCAGGATATTTTATGAGATAAGAAATGAAATTTCTTATTCTAACATATAATTATTTATTTCAAACATAAAACGAAATCCCAATAATCTTATTATCAACAATATTGCAATTCATTTCACAATTCATTTCACAATTCATTTCACAATTCACTATTCACAAGTTGTCAATCTTCATTAAAACTCTAATCTTTATCACACAGCAAAACACAAAATTTATTATAATAAAACCTTCTAACTAATTCAACATTTAAAATATTACTTCTCGATACAAAAATCCTAACGAAAAATAAAATCCCTTATTAAAACACTTATTATTAGTATTAGTTAGGAATTATCGCTTGACTATTGTCCAGCCCTTGTTAATTTTCTTCNGCATAAATATTCATTAACAAAACAAAATTGATTGAAATATCAACAAGTTATGGCTGAGTCTTTAGATCTGCTCTCAGAAGATATATACAACTATATACCCCCACCAATACCACTCATACCAAAGAACATGTATGTAGATGATACTCCTCTTTCACATCAACCCTTAATGTATTAGCAAATCAGATTAGGACAAATTTTCCCTCATGCCGATATCTCTCAAGCTAAAATCGGTCCTGAAATCGAAATGTCTCCAGGTTTACCTCCAACCCAAACACTATTATCAATAATAGACCTAAAGTAACTCATATTCAGATCAGTTGTATACAGAAGAGATCCGAAATCAACAACAACCAAACAAGAACTGCTTAACTTATCAAAATTTTTCCGTCTTGAAAAGCCTAAAGGTAATAAAGAAATAATCAAAGATTACTATACCCCTTATGAAAACGATACAACTCTAGTTTTCGAAAGCAGATTCGAATCAGGCAATCTCTGGCTTGCTTCAAAAGTAGCTGATTTTGAATACAATCTTATACTTCAGAATGATATAAACACAAAAGGCAACACCCAATGGTTTTATTTCAGAGTATCAAACACCCCAAAAAACATTCCTATAAAGTTCAACATCGTTAATTTTTGCAAGTCAGGATCTTTATACAATTCTGGTATGAAAATTCTCAAATACTCTACAAGTAAGAATGAATTTCATAATAGATTAAAAGGAAAAAATATCAACACTAATATTGTAGAGAATAATCAGTTAAGAAATGAAGGAAATAATATTTCAAGTAAGCCAACTGGATGGACAAGAGTTGGTGAGGATATAAAATATTATCAAAACGGTATAAAAAAAGGCAAAAACGGTAAATCTTATTATACATTAAGTTTTACTTATGCATTTCTTGAAGATGAAGATGCTGTTTTTTTCGCTTATTCTTGCCCTTATACTTATAGTGAAATGATGAGATACTTACAAAATTTAGAAGAAGTTGGTGAAAGGGGTAATTTTTTGAAAAGACGCTTACTTACTTATACGATTGCTGGAAATCGATGTGATTGTTTGACAATTGTAGCACCTGGGACACCTGAAGAGATTAAAAAAAGAAGAGGGGTTGTTATATCAGCAAGAGTACATCCTGGGGAAACTGTATCATCATGGATGATGCATGGGGTATTGGATTTTTTAGCTAGTGATGAACCTGAAGCTGTGATTTTGAGGGAAAATTTTGTGTTTAAGATTATCCCGATGCTAAACCCTGACGGAGTTATTAATGGGAATTATAGATGTAATCTAGCTGGGGTTGATTTAAATAGACAATGGAAAGATCCTATAAAACATATACACCCAACAATATTTGCAGCTAAAAAAGCAATCAAAGCTTTTTCACGAGAAAGAAAAATAGAGCTTATATGCGACCTTCATGGGCATTCAAGAAGGAAAAATATTTTTATGTATGGTTGCGACGATCTTAATTACCCTGAAAGCACAAGAACATTCCCATACATTCTATCAAAAGCAAGTAATTTTTTTTCTTATAAAAACTGTTCATTTCGTATGCAAAAATCAAAAGAGTCAACTTTACGTATAGCAATTTTCAATGAAACAAAAGTTTTAAACACTTACACCTTAGAGTCATCTTTTTGTGGCTGTGATTTTGGCCCAAATGCAGGTTTACATTTAACAACAGATGATTTAAAACTTATGGGAAAACAATTATGCTTAGCAATTATGATCAATAATAATCTAACTCCAATTAATAGCTTACAACCAAGTATACAAAAATCTGAGATTCTTGAAGAAATCAAAGAAAATAAAAATATTCTTATATCATGTAATGATGACTGCTCTTCAGGAAGCGATTCTGATCCATCAGAAGATAATTTAGATGAACCTGTATATGCGAAATTGCTACAAAACCCTTCTCCTAAAAAAAGAGTAAGTTCAGATGCTGGAGCCCGAAAGAAAAATGCATTTAAAAAAGATAAACTCGGTTTTCAGATACAATTAAAAAGTAGCAGGCAAGTAGAGAAACCTATGAAAATTATACAAAAGTGCTTTAATTGTGGAGAAGCTAAAGATATAAATCATGTATGTCCTAAGAAAATTACTATGAACAAAACAATGGTTCATAATTATACTTTACAAGAATCAAGAGGAGGGAATATAAGAGTTAGTTTGACTAAAAGAAATTATAATATTCTAAGCAAAAGTTCTAATGTATTTCCGATATACACTAGAGCTGATGGGAAAAAAGTTAGAGATCAGGCTACGCAGACAACTAATGTTGTAACTTCAAGAAAGGGTGATTCTAATCGAGCATCTTTATACTTTTTGTCAGTTAACTCATCTCCGGTTAGTGCGAATAATAGTAATTATAGAAAAACGGATGCACTTGAGAATCTAGTGGACTTGGAGAAACTGAGAAATATATTTAGAAATGATAAAAATATACTACCGAGTCTAAGTCCTATGAAAAATACAAACGAAAAGTTTACAAAAACTTTATAAAATAATTTTTCTGAAGTTTAAGATGGGTTTATAATTGTTTTTATTACAATGTGGTGAAGTTAGTTTTGGTTATAGAATTAAATTTTGACAATGAAATTAATAGTAAATCGAGCTAAATTTTTATAGTAAATATCATTGTTTAATACTTAGAGATTTAAGGTTGATAGTAAATATAGGAAATGTAA